>JAODUI010000001.1:4271818-4282048 GCA_027563995.1 Papilio gigon | reverse complement strand
ACATTTATACACTATGCCACCGTCAGCAATGAACGAAAACTCTAATCGCTTCGTTTTAATACCACATATCTATAGTTGAATCGTTTTGTATAACTTTGACACTATTAATTATATATTATTTGTGCGTGAAACAGTTTTTTTAAGTTAACCTGTAATATAAGCTCTTGTAATTGCTGAGTCTTCTTCTGTATCTGTTCCAGCTTGGTCTGCTTCTCCTTCTCGAGCGCGGCGCACTCCTGCGCAGAGTTGGTGGGCAGACCCAACCATCTGATCTCTTTCTTTTCCTTTGATATTATATTCATTGCCATTAACACGTTTAACGCGTCGTATACTCTTCGTCGAATATTTTTCTGATCATATTGCTGAAATTTATAAGTAAATTACATAGAGTTAGAGGATGTGATTTTTTTTATAAGAGAAGAACGAAAACTGGGGTGTCACGAGGTGATGGTCGTGGACATCGGTAATACCAGAGGAACCGCAGATGCGTCGCCTTGTTTCTTGTGGTGTTAATTTTAGTTTAAAGGAAATTTCATAATTATTACTTATAATAGACTAAAATAATTATAAAAAAATAACTCGAATAGAAGCATATTAATTGTCGATTGGTGAATTGAAATATTTTTTTCTACATAGTGTTTAAAACCAGATAACTCAGTTTAATCTACTAACCTGTGTGTCAGCGGAGCTGTGCATCCCGGCCGTGAACTCTAACACTAATTCGTCCGCAACTTCGTTGTACGACGTGAATCCTTTGTTCCTCACCTTCTCGCAAACTTTCATAGAAAAATGTCGCAATCCTTTACCCACTTTATCAGCGTGCTTACGTCGCTTTGTTGTGCTGAAACACACCCATCAACACATTAAGTACATCCAAAATATTACCTTACATTCTGATTCTATGACTATGACCTAAACACCCCTGATAATGGGATAGTCTCCGAGCCCCTCAGTGGGGACATATAGTGACCTGAAGATGACCCTATATTCCTACCAAACTTGCATTAAAGAACATCACATAATGTTTTGAATTTGGTAAAAGTTCTACTGCTTATACCTACTTGGCGCAGATTTCAATCAAAATATATATAATTCAAAAAACATGGCATATGTTTTGAATCAATGAAAAAAATTTTAAAACATACTACTCAGCCGGGGGATCATTATCCGAATCATGTCTTCTTCTTGAAGCATGAGACATCGGAGATGTCAAATTAGATGATCTTCTATTTGATTTGACGGGGGACTCAGGTTTGGGTAGAATTGGAATTAATTTTGGTACGGTCTGTACAGTTTGCTGTTCTAATATGTGATCTTGATATTGTTCCTGGAAATTAGAAAAATGCTCATTAGTATAGTATAGTGTAATGTTAACACTATTAAACACAAGACATTATTAAGCATTTGCTAAGCGAGCGCATATCGTCTTTCCTGTACATCAGTACCACTTCAGGTGGAGCGGTCAAGCACTTGGGAAAAAAAACACACAAACATTTGCAATTACTGTAACAGTAAACAATGTTAAAACTTGATAACTGCACAGCTGTATACTTTTTAATTAAACCACATAAACAAGGTGATGAGATTAAATTTGGATGTCTATAAAGGTAGACTAAGACCAAATGTATAAATGGATTGTTAGAAAGAAGATATGCGTAAGAAGGGTGTGAGTTCAGATATGGCTGACATAGATGTATGGAACAGTATTATATACTGTGCTGACCCTTTGTAGGGATAAGGGCAATATGATAATTTAAACCATATCCTTTGCTACAAACAGTGCCTGAAATGTCCTCTGTATCTTTGAAAAAACGAAAGACAATATGTTTTTGTAAAAGTTTTTCAGCAGTGGAAATTTACTTCATGTATTATTATAATCGAGTTAGTTTATATAAATACCTGAGGTTCCAACTCGACTTTCACTTCAAGTGGTTCAGTTTTAGGCACAATTTTTTGTAAATGTGTCAAAGTTTCAATAGGAACTGGCACCAGTTCTGTAAGCAAATTAAATTATTAAAATAAATCATAACATACAAAAAGTATTTTCACAGTTTGAACATTGATTTGTCAGTTGACATCTAAAGCTGTACAGCAGTGTATCCCAATTTTTTTTGTGACATGCCCATTTATAATTTTTTAGCTCTCGTACATAACTTTTATCACTAAAAATTGATTTGTTCACTTAAGAAAGATAAATTATAGATTTTAGCAAGCAATCACTATAAAATTACTATAAAAACACTAAGTAAAATTTCAAAACATGTTATGGAAATTCCATTTTTTAATTACCCCCCTATGGGGCATGGGCCCTATGTTGATAAACAATGCTTTAAAGTAATACTTTATAAATACATACAAGTTCTAATTTTCTTTTTGATCTTCAATCTTTAGTAAGAAATGTAGAAGGTTATCATCATATTTTATTAATTTCTAGTCTCTCTAGGTTGGTATATAAGTATATTTGTGATGTTTGAATGGAAGTGTTAAAAATAAACAAATGATAAACATACAGGTAGGTAGAATTTGATCTACTCAGCAAAATTATTATAAACCATCAACAGAAAAATCAGTTGTAGCAGTAAATCTGTTATATTACAGCATATTAAGTTAAGAGTACACTTACTTGATGCACACTTTATCCCAGAAGTAACTTTAATTGGGCAAAAGACAGGTGTCTGAAATAAAAAGATTTCATTGTCGAATTTAATCTAAAATTATGTTTTGTTAGCACTAAGAAATAAATGAAAAGAACTTTTGATTTCATCAATGATCAATCAATTGTTCTTTTTAAGTTGTCTTGATCCTTTTAAGTTGAACTGATGATACACCATATGTTATTGGTTCACAGTTACATATAGCTTTTATGGATTTGCTTTTGTATGAAATTCTGCCTATTAAGCATTATGGCTTTTCAGTGTTTATTATTTTAAGTACTTTCTGGATGAATATGAATAGAATAGATCCTTTACAAAGGTTTGCATTGTATTATGAAATACAAAGAATGAACATTAGTCTAAAATCTTAATCAATTTACTACTAAACATTGTGTATTTTAAATCTTGTATCAATATAGAATAGTATACCTAAAATTGTTTAAAATCAAATGAAATTTATTACATTTAAATTTGTATCAAATCTAATATTTGTATTGAATCAATATCTAGTATGTAGCATTATAATTGATACCATTTAGTGTCTATTAAAAGGCATACAGTCTGCTCTATACTATTACATACATATTGTGATAAATACATAAATTGATTTTTTTCTATTCTGCCAGATATTCTGAAGTACCAAGATGTTAGCTATTCACTAGCTAGCTAAGTATATATAAGGTCTATGACTGATGTTTTTATATGTTTGCTGTATTCAGATATATCAATCCAGTATTGTTCATATTACTATCACAATGTTGAGATATTTTACAACTTTATAATTGATATTTGTCAGCGAGTAGAGCATGATTATCCAACTAGTATATGAACAGATCACATTATAGGGTAATAAATTGAATATGTCCATGAGTATGAAACTATGAAGTATTGACATAGTAATATTTAACAAGAAATCCAATTGGAATTAATTATCACAACCAACAAGTTTTAATGTAGATTGTACTTTGAATGCTGAACATCTGTTAAAACCATAATTACAAAAAACAACAATCAGCAGCAATTTGCTAAGACTGGTTCAAAATCAAGCTTAGAAACAAGTTTGACAGCATATATCTCATATATTTATCACCCTCTAAACTATTAAAGGCATGAGACGCAGTGAGACAAGAAATTTGTTACATTTAAACCTAATTTAGAGGTCTGCCACTGTATTGAACCTATGCAAAGCTTATAAAGAGATGCTGGTTTAGTGTGACAATAGTGAGAGGACTCAATGTAATGTCATATACACATATTATGCACAAACAAATAAAGGTTCAAATAACAAAACTAACCTGAGTTTTTATTTTTCCTTCAGCAACAGTTGGAAGTTTATATATTTTCACAGGATTTGTTTTGACTTTGATTGGGATAGTAGTGGGGTTGTTTGAATTTTGTACTACTTTTACCATTTGCGGTTGTCCTAAAATTTACACAAAACATTCAATATTGTTTTAATGATGAAGACAAGGGCTACATCGTTAACTTTATAATGTAATCAAACCTACAACCATAACATAAACAAACAGGAGGACGTGTATTTTGAAGCTTTGCCCATATAACGCCCCATCAAATTATGACGCCTATTTTACATACAGGACAAAATTGGTTAGATACAGGACTAGATAATAATTTAAGTTTAAATTATAAGAAATAAAAAGCTAATTCCACGAAATCTACCGTCACTACTTACTAACCATTGGCGTCATGTATAAGGAATTTTACTATACTAGGTTTCTGGGACATTTTCTTCGTAATCTTCCCAAGGGATATCCATTTAAGTATCTCACACAAGCAACTCAAATAAACTTATTTAACGAAAATAAACTATCTCAACTTGCTTGGTCAAAATGGCGACAACATATTTAGGATATGTTTGAAGGTCAGAAATTGCAATGATGTACGTTCTATAAAATAAACCACCTAATTTTTAATAGCTTCATGTACCCTCTGACAATGTAATATCACTAAAACGATTCGGAGATTACAATAAAAGTCAAATAATAAACAAGTACTTCAAGAAAGTCAACGATGACCGCCGCCGGTCTTAAAATTTACCAGCTGATTGGATGACGCCTGTTCACGTGTATATCCAAAACCAGAAACCCCCGCCGGAATTTATTTCCGGAAAAGGCGCGAAACTATAGATGAATACAGTGACATCTGTCGTAAAAAACAATGCTAATTTTATCTATGATTTTCACCATAGACTGTAACGTTTTTCTTCTGCCGGTTCAGCAGTCGGCAAAGAAGTCATAATAACATATTGATTCTTGACTAAATAAGTCTATTACAAGATCTAATCAAATGTAAAATATAAAACTTTCCAGTTGGCTCAATGTTGTATCCCTATTAAATAATAATAACATTACATAGGTTTGGTAATTTAAAAACAAAAAAGAAGTTATTTTTAGTTTGCCACTATTAGTACTTAATAGAAAATATGTTTTAAATTACTACAAAATTTTGAAGGTTACTAATTTTTTAATATAATAATGTTTCATTGACTACAAAGTAACATCTTTAGTGCGCCGAACAAATTTATATTCACTACTATAAAAAAATATTATCCAACTGCACAATATGTTAGATATAACTTCAAGCACATTTTTTTTGTTATTGCTTTTATTATAATTAAAAAAAATGAAAATTTAAAAGTGATATTTTTATTTGGTTATATTGCAATCTAAAAAGTCGGCACGAAGCCGAAATTACGAATCGAACATCCCTAGCACAGAGACTACATTGACATTGACATTTAGTTATGTACCTACATAACTAAAATTTTTGACCTGCAGATCAGCTCACGGCTCACGATTTATGTACTAAGTAGTGAGACTACTAATGGCATGTTTTTTTTTTATATGCGAGAAGTGGGCAAACGAGCGGCGTGATCACAAGATCATCAACGCTTGTTTGTCCCATGTATCATTTATCCATTTATGATATTAGAGCATAAACGTAATGTAAATATATAAGATAGAAATAGTTATCAAAGCCACAAAGTTTACATCGTATTGTGCCGTGAACTGCCAATTTAAACGTTGAGTTGCATATCTACGGTTAAGCCTATGTGAGCTGATCTTTTACTGAGCGGATTCAGATCTGTTTACACATGTCTATTGACATTTGACTAAATATTAACACTGTTATAGTTTTTTAGGAGGGAGTATTGCTGTGCTATAACTTTATTTTGAATTTATTTCTATAATTTAATTTGTGAACAAATGAATTTAAGCTTTATGTGATTTTTCTTCGTGATCTACATACTTGTGATATATTTTGCATTACTTTTTAAGCCGTTAAGATGTATTTAACTTTATATTTGATACTTATTTTTATTTCAATAAATGTTGTTTACCTAATACAACTGAAAAATATTAATGTCCCACCTGAACATATGGGATATATATTCAATTTATTCCCTAGTTTAGCTGAAAGTTGTAAAATAGATCCTAATTGTGTATATAAAAGTATTGTTGGACACAAATCTTGTTGGGGCTATGAACCTGTATGCAACAAGAATATCTCTTATCATGTCCGGCCTTTCTGTCCTGGCGATCACAGAGGATGGGTAAGGACAAAAGAGGCCCAGTATGATACATTTTACACACAAGCTGATTTTGGTAATATTTTTCTCTTCGTAATCAAATATACCTACATTATTTTTGTTACATGATGTTTTATTTTAATTTTTTAATTTACAGGTTATGTGAAAGATCAAATAGAAGAGTTACAAGTGATGTGTGAGGCATCTTATCTTCACGACAGTTCACTGGAATGCTCAAAATATTTGAGGTATAATCAAACTTTAAATGCCACTAAAATAAATGCAAATGCAAACATTATAACTGTCCCTGTCTTTAACATTGTATTTCAGGTTCTGTAGAGGAAGAAATTTAATGCTGAATTTTACTGGTCTCGTTGGCCGAGGTGATAATTTGCGTTATAAAATGGATATTTTATCTGAAGGACAAATTGGTAAGTACTTGCACTGCTGCCCACACATACACCGACATCGAGGTTCATTATTAGTTTAGTTTTAAATCATGATTTCCTAAAGTTAAATGTTTGGAGAAATATATAATTTCTGTTTTTTTGCTCGATATTAAAAGGTGATTGTGGCTACACATAGTTGGAAGGATGACACCACCTTCATATGTGATGAAGTCTAGATAATGAGAGATTAAAAGGTGATTGTGTTTTAGTTTAATATGTGATGTATTTCAGGTGGTTACTGTAATTATTATGGAGAGAGACTCAAAGTTGAAGCAGAACACATGAGTGCTTTACAGTCATGGGCTCCGGAAATGGTTAATTTTGTAAAAACACCTTACAGACCAATTTATGATGAAAAGTGCGATATTGTTATTGAAAAGCCAACCTATATAATGAAATTGGATGCCAGTAAGTTCTTCCTATTACCATATAATGAAACACATTTATTCTATGTCAGTGCTTTCAAAAGTTGATTAAAAAACTGAATATTCATGTTGCATGTTGTGGTGACATGGTTGTGTTTCTGTATATATAAACAAAATCTAATAACACTTTAAAAGCATGGTATGTTTGTTCTAATTTCAGCTGTGAACATGTACCATCACTTCTGTGATTTCTTCAACCTTTATGCATCACTTCACGTCAATTCCACACACCCGTCCACTTTCACGAAAGACAATCATATACTTATTTGGGAGACTTTTACTTATGATTCCGCTTTCAAAGATGCATTCAGAGCATTCACATCAAATCAAATCTGGGACTTGAAAAGATTCAGAGGAAAAATAGCATGCTTTAAAAACGTTGTCTTTCCACTTTTGCCTAGAATGATATTTGGTTTATATTATAACACACCATTGGTAAGTACATTACATTACTTTTTTATAAGCTTTCTAATGTTATAAATGTAAAAGTTTAAATGATTGATTGGATGGATGTATACACTATTTCCAAAATAGCGAAATGAACCTTTACCAATAGCATGCATGTAAAATATAGTCGAAACAAGCACAAAGGCTACAAATGTTTTTTTTTCAAATTCTATACAGATGAAATCAGTACAGATCGCTTGTTCTGTTGTATTTTATATAATAGTGGGAGATATTCTCGTTTTTCAATAGTGAAATTAATTAGAACTGACAATCTCTTCATCCTTGTAAGATGCTAGATAATAGTTTAGTTTATTTTGTGATTTAATCATACATTTAAAGTTATTTTTTTTTCAGATATACGGTTGTGAAAGAAGTGGTTTGTTCCATGCATTTTCTAAACATTTATTGAATTCTTTAGAGATCAAAGCACAAGTCCGTAGCAATGATAAGATAAGGGTGACATTGCTTTCTCGAGGAACAACGTATAGAGGGATACTTAATGAGAAGGACATTGTTGAAGCGTTACTTAAAGTGAAAGGTTACCATGTGCAACGCGTCGTGTATGACAGGACAGTACCCTTCACTGAGCAGTTGGAGATAACTCATAACACGGATGTGTTCATCGGAATGCACGGTGCTGGCTTAACTCATCTTCTTTTCTTACCCGACTGGGCTGCAGTGTTCGAGGTGTAAGTAGTATGTAGTTTTATATTCCACTAATATACAGTATGTTGTAGATGATGAAAATTATTTGTCGTTAATATATATCAGAATCAAATAATTAATTAAAAATAGTGTGAAATCAAAATTTTCTCAAAAAACTTTTACAGGTCATATATTAATATGTTAAATCATTTAATTTCTTTCTGTATCATCAGAACTTAACGCGTTGTCCTACATTTTCCAGATACAACTGCGAGGATCCAAACTGTTACTCAGATCTAGCCAGACTGCGTGGTCTTAAATACGTCACTTGGGAGAAGAAAAATAAACTTGTCCAACAAGACAAGGTATTTATAATTAATTTGTAAAAAATACTAACATTACACTGCCAATAACAGTTATATGTTAATTGCGTTAATTTGACAATATAGAAAATATAGTGTTATGCTTATATAAGATATTATATATTGCCTTATAAGAACAATATATATTCTTGTTGTTATATACCAACGCGTCCGTTCGCGGTGTTCCACCTTAAAGGCTACAGTCGCTTGAACGTTTCATACGTATTAAGTCGACGACACGGGCACAATAGTTAATAGAATGCAGTTTTTTTTATATGTTTTTGAGAAAAAAAGTCAGTCAGAGCAAGTTGACCTCTAATTGCTTATTTACTATTATCCCGGCTTTTGTGCCCCTCTTTCGTTAATTTGTTAGAATGGCAATTTTTTAAAAGTAGAACACCTCGAATCGTTGCGATTGTACATCAGTGAAAACTGTAAAACATATAATAAAAAATTTCAGGGCCACGGACCGGGCGGTGCTTCTCATGCTAAATTCACCAACTACTCCTTCGACGTGGCTGAGTTCCTGAGGCTCGTGGAGGTGTGCGCGGCGCACGTCACCTCGCGGAGAGACTTCAAGGAATTCCTTGAGGCATCTACGAAATCAGTACACGAGGAACTTTAGAATTTGGTAAACAATTTATGTACAATTTACAATTTTTATAGTGAATTAATTTTGAATGAGTGATATTTTTTTATTTCGTTTTTTTTTAATGTTTATTTTCTTAATACTCACGAGATCGAATCTTGACTTTAGCATATAAAATAATAGCATTTGTCCAGTGCCATTTTTAATAGTTTTTACACTCGCGATAACTTGATAATTTATATACTAAAATGTTATAAGTCCGCTTTTTTACAATGATAACAATTTTGTTTTGAGTAAAATCTATTAAAAAAAATAACTTCATTTATTTCTATTTATAAATCGAAATATATTACGTAATATAATCTCCGTGGAGGTCGAATAATAATTTTATTGAATAGCTCAGAATTTATTATAAAAAAAATCTTGTTCTACGTCACAATGACTAGGCGTAGTTTTTGGCCTAAAATATTAATGTGAAATTAATAAAAAAAAATCATATGTGATAATAAAGTGATAATTGAATAGTTTTAATTAATGAAAAAATAAATAAATGAATACGAAAAAATAAATTGACGTTTTCTTGCCGTCTCACAGTCTCACATCCCATTCGACATGGTCTTTCATATGGAAGTAACATATGGTATTTGAACAATACTAAATATAGAGATGACATTAAGAAAATTAAATTTAAACATTTTAATCATAACCGATACTTTTTTTCCAATAGTCAAAAGTACAACACGTCACAGCATCCCAATATTGAAGCGCCAATAGCCTTATGGTTAAGATTACAGACTACCGATCTAGCGGTCGTGAGTTCGAACCGTGTAGTTAAAGACGATAGTCGAATAGCGGTTTTCCAAGCTTAACTGGACTGGTTAAAATAATTAAGTTAACAAAAATCAACTTTTATTTTAAAAAAGGTGTTAAATATAAATAATTAAATAATTTACTAACGTTCACGACTACAGTAACATAGTAACTTTGTAGTAAGTCAACAGTCGTCACTGCTGAACGCAGGCCTCCCCCATCGGTCCCGGTGCGTTCCTCCGGAGATCCCGGGGCCCTCGCAATCGCACTTGAGGATGGCCACCGAGGGGGTTTTAGTG
>JAODUI010000001.1:4228224-4266544 GCA_027563995.1 Papilio gigon | reverse complement strand
TGAGGGAGCCCTCGAGCTTCGTTACTCATAATCGAGGTTTAGGCTAGGCGCCCTCTGCGCCCGGCCACCTCAAGCCCAGTGAAACTGTAAATGCCTCTTAAAGGCAAACAGTGACAATCCCGTCACAAAAAAAAATGTAAGTAAATTTAAAAGTAACTAAATTTCGATTTGATAGAAACATAGACTGTGTGAAGTAATTTCTATATTTTTTATAGATTTTTTGTTGAAAGCACAATTTTAGGAGACGACGTTAATGTTTTATTTTAAATTCTTATTGCGTTAACATTTAAGTTCGTATGAATCACAGGATCGATTAATGTCAAGTTAACTATTCACTAGTGACATCTATTCCACAAAAAAAAAACAACATTAATGTACTATAGAAGTTAAGCAAGTGTGTAATGTCGTGGTAATATTGAAAGTTCATAGGTGAACGTTGCTTTGATTTGCGCCACTGAGGTTTATTCTGGGGATATGAGCACAAAAAGAGTCAATGGATGGCCGCTGTGTCAAGGTACCAACGTCAGTCCAAGTAGCGCTCAATTAAGCAAGCGAGGCCACGTTACTGTCAGCTGTGTCCAATACGTGTGTATCAACGACAAGAACATTGCGATATAACTTAGTACGGACATCTTTCTATCTTTGCTATCTTATTTTTGAAATTTAGTTATAGTATTTAGTTTACTTCCGTAAGATGTCTGAAAAGTAATGATGAGGAAGAAAGTGATGACTGAACTCGATATGACATAGGGTAGGATTAGTATAAGTAGGTAAGTCATGCCCGCTATTTACATAAGCCATTTAACATTGCTATAAAGATCCCGCACATATGTGTATTATATGATTTGATTTGATGCTATTATGACTCTATCATCATTATTAGTTATCTGCCAACTGACTGAAATAGGCCAGATCTACCTACGCCTATAATAGTGTGCGGTCTTATGCTTTCCGTTTCCAACGACTTCCTGCCATCCGCACTAAGTACATGAGACATTTGGAGAGCGAGCGGCGTTAGTTTTTGAATGGTAAAAATGTTATTTTATTGCATTTCCACGATTGTGTTGTGGAGTGTCAATACACCTGCAATCCTGGCCTGTGCGTTAATGGTCCGTCATGGGTATCAATGCCCGGTGCTGATCTGTTATCATTAGGTGACCCGCATGAGTGTAAAATAAAAAAATAACTTATTATACCATACGTTAGTAGCAACTGAAAGTTAAACTTGTGTTGATATCAGTTCGACGACACTTAAACAATTCCAAGTGGGACTAAGACAACAATACTTGTGTGTGCTGACGTGGTGGCTGGCATCTTAAGATGTGACTCTCCTTTCATCGCTTCAAGTGTTGTGCTAGCTAAAGTTGCCATTGTCAATACAAGTGGTGGACTGTTTATTAAATATATGATACTTCTAGTTCAAAGACAGAGTGCAAGCGAGAACTACAATATACGGTCAAGTGTCATTACATTAATTGTACTGGGCTGGCCTTGAACGATATCTTAACATGTATTTCGTAAACGACAACAAGTTGGTTATGAGCGGTCTCTGAATAATTAAATTTTGTGGTCCGATTTAAATTTGCGGTTTGATCTTAATATACGATAAGTAACTTGATAAATTATTTGGAATACACATACTTAGATACTTAAATGGTTAAACTTCTTGGTTCTTAATGAAGCATAATCTCATTGCAGTAGTAACACTTTTCATTTCTCATTTGGTACTTACAATATCATTTTTTTAATGTTAAATCTTCATCCATAGTAGGTTATAAAATAAATCATCAGCCATCATTTTGAAACAAGTGTAATAAAAGTTCGAAGCCAATTTTTTTTACGGTTGTAGAATAAACAATGGCATGACACATGTTTTAAGCTCAGAACACATTAGGTCACCGAGAACATCATTCGTGTACGGCGGAACGATGACGATGAACATGTTATGTGTTGACGCGTGTCGGAGCTAGGTCGGCAGTGGCGGCGAGAGGCGCGGGTATGTCGTGTAGTGCCTCCGACTCCGACACGAGATGGGCGCGATAACCCGCCGTGTCCTGCGAAGCGCCTAGCAGCCGCCCGCCGCCGCCCGCCGCCGCCCGCCGCCGGCCGACGTCGCCCGCGGCGCAACGTGCCCCACAGTTTAAATCCGACGTCCAACTATCGATTTGCATAAATCACATCGTTACCAATTTCAATGATTTGACTGGTTCGTATTCGGTCGGCATAATTAGAGCGGTTTTTGTTTCATGCTGATTTAAACAATGATTTTAACAACCTCACCTTATTTTTTTTATTTAAGAAACCAAGATTTTTAATTGTGACTCGTTATTTCTTAATAGCTTTAATTTATTCTAGTTAAGCAATATATTTGATATCTGTAAATGAAGTCAGTTAAAATTGTTATAAAAACCGCATATTAGGAGGATATTGGATTTGTTTATTGGGTTGTTATAAACATAAAAATAAGGGAATTGTATTCTATAGAGCATGGTATATTGTACATGTGTATATACATACTGATTGACAAATGAGTAACGCATTCAATTGTTGTATACAGAGATGGATATAAACATCTTGGTTGCATTTAATGACAATTTCTAAGTAGCTTCTAAAATAACTTGTATTTTTACGGCAGGATGTTTGTTGAACTACATAGTGCTTTCCCTACTTGCACGAGCACACCAGTCGATGAAGCAACAGTATTAAATCATTCGCATTTCAAGATGCTCGCCTGCTGCATTCATGTTGAGGGAAAGTTGGCGAGGTGATTTTTTATTGCCTCGATTCATTTATTACTCGATTTTGACTTCCATAAATAACGATCCCTTATTTTGACAATATTCACCTTCAACAATATACTTTGAGTGATATTTGCCTTCAATTAGTTTGATGTCGGCGCTTAATTTTGTTGTAACGATTATTGCGATTTGCGTCATAGTGATTGACAATTAAAGGAAAGGAATTTCTATTGATATTGTTAAAGAATTTTGAGGTACAGAAATCAAATATTGCGCTTGTTGACAGCGTTAATGTGGCGGTGTGGGGTTGCGGGGTTGCGGGGCTGTGGAACCGAGCGCGGGAACAATGGCCTCGCGCGCGCCACGCCCGCCGCTTTCCGCGAACAACTTGACGGCTACGATAAACGTGTACTCGTACCTTATTTAAATATTTATGAATCCGAACCATCGCGTACCTCGTCATTCAATGATAACATAATTAAGAGACAGACAGACAATTCATAAGAACACATGCATATACAATACAAAACATTGAACTCTACTATTATTGCATATGACAACTAACAATATATTCACATTTTGAAATCAACCGCTCATTTTATATTTAATATTCGAACGGAATACGATACATGGCGAGAGTAGGATTATTTATAGCAACAGAAAACCGTGACCTAGACCCGCAAAGAGGTTTAGTTTAATAAACAGTAATATTCTATCGTAGCTTAATAAGCTAATAGTATTATCAAAAATTAAGCCAGCATTGTTTTTGTCAGATAACTTTGTGTAAATCTAAATTAAACTCGTTGGTATCGAGTTGCTATAACTCAGTCACGGATAACGCATCTGTGCATTTTGATGCCTTATCGGAGATGCATGCGGGTGTTTATATGCGCCATGAATCGTTCGCACGACAGGTGATCTGTGTTTTTATTTGTTGCATGGACTTAGATCATTAGAGATTGTTTTTGTTTTGTTCCAAATCGAGTAGAATGCGACAGGGTTTAGTCTTTGTTTGCTTTAAAATCATTACTTTATAAATAATTAGGACTCTACGTTCCAACAGTCCGGGAATTATCGTAACTTTTAATTGTACGCAGGTCTCATAGTAAGTAATGGAAATTAATTATTATAATTAATTTTAATTAAATCCTTTCCAGTAAATGCACGCTACGTTACGACTGCTTGAGTGTGACTCGAAACACAAAGGCAGCGAACAATTAACTCTGAGCTGCTCACTTAAATGTTGTATGTTAAAATTATGCGGCTACCGTCGTAATAAACGTGTTAACATATTAAAATGACTGCGGACGTATACACACAATTAATAGTGGTAACGTTGCGTAGTGCAGATAAATAATTGCCTTGGGGCACGCGCCGCTCGCCGCTCGACGCCGCCGCTACCCGCTAGGTGTGCCCACGACCTACCTCTTTTTTATTTCTCCATACTTACACTTAAACAAATATGATTTATTTAGAAAGTCAACGTATCATATAAAACAACTACAGTGACTAATTACACTGATTAAGAATTTGTATATACACTTCGCATTTTTTTTAAAAATAAAAATTACAATTAAGCTAACTTTTTGTTCACAGTTTTAATTTACAATCGAATGTCTTAAAAGCTCTGGAGCTTTTATTAATATTGCTTAATTATAATAACATTTTAAAAAGTAATAATTTAAAATTTAATCACTTCTCTGCATTCCAAAATATTTTTTTTTCAAAGTAGGTATTTTTTTGTTGTTTGTAGGCATTCAATACAGTAGTCCACAGCTCGCAGTCACAAAGTGGATATTAAATAAACGGTTCTCGTAGTGATTATAGTTAAGAATAAAATGATGTGCCTGCGCACGCGCACATAGCTTGCATCTTACGCTTCTTACTAAACGGACCTATGACATTCTCGTATAATACTGCATTCTTTACGTACCTGGGAAATTATCTAAGAAGTATGCGCGGCGACCGGCGACCGGCGACCAGCGACCGGCGACCGGCGGCGGCCTGTAATTAAAGCAATCATAATTCTTAAACAGTAATATAATCTTTAGTTACAGTTAAATACCCCTTTTAGACTTTATACACACTGCTAGCTTCACTGTAACACTGCATACTTACTTTGTATTCAAACACCTTTTTTGTACACAGAACAAAGTTTTATTTATACACATTTATTTAAAATTCACATTAATATTTGAAATGTGAATTCTCTAATTAGGGAAAATGGTCTCGAAGTTAATTAAGCACAAGTTTCATTGTATGTAGTGTTAAATGACTTGTAACGGCATGGCTAACTTTACATACAGTACAATATATGTTTGCAAAATGTTTAAACATCGTGTTGTTAAAAAAAACAATAAAGTGTAAATAAAAATTTTACTTAAAGTGCGAGATATTAAGTTATGTATCCGTAAGAAATGCGCTTTTAAAAGTTCCGAGCTCTTTAATTCAAAGTTACGTTTGCTTGTTAAGAGAATGGATATGATTTGGAGTTCAGTTAAGGCAACAACTGCACTTTTAGATGGCCGCTCTATTGTTTGTTAGACATTATGACCCAAATATGGACTGCACACCTGTTAACTCTACCCGATAGCTTAGTAACAAAACCTACTTTCGTGCGCACCAGTACCCAGTTTAGTAAGCGGCGAGATAATGCGATGTACAATACCTTTGTTGCCTTTTTGTTTGATCTTATGAAACAAAAGCTGTTATGCGTAATTAACCGACTCAAATAACATCTAATGTATTTTATGCCATTAAATTTATTTCATCATCATCATCGTCAGCGCTTGTTTGCCCACTACTGAACATAGCTCTTACCAAATATCATCCACAGTATATGGTCCTCCGCCTTTTGCATCCAACGACTTCCTGTCGTAGCTATATTTGTCTTATAATATATATTTAAAAGGAGTTCGATTGAATAATACTATTGCTTTAATACCAAAGAACAAGTTGCGTTGAATTGAATGCAGAATAGAAAGTTTCATGTACTAATTCCGCAATAGGAACAAACGCACTTGTTTCACTATAAATTCGGCGGTGCGTGAGAGGCAATAACAGGAGTGCAGTGTAGATATGCCGATGTGAGTGCCGTTAGGGCAGCGGGGCGCGGGGGGCAGGGCCGCGACAGGGGAGCGCGACGGACTCTTCCAATTTACGGGTCACGAGCGGACCACTCGAGCGCCGACCTATCTGCTTTTCCTTTATAATTGAATCCAATGGCGTGGGAGACTCGACATGGATAAACGAAATATTCCATATCTGTACGTTAAGCATTGTTATTGATTATTTTACTGACAAATACCTGACGCCGACGAGCGATACACTGCAAAAGAGACATGTGTTTAATTAAATAAACGAATAATTGATAACGTGCAAGAAAACTAACCTTAAAATTTGGCGGAGAGAATTGTTCATTATTGATTTTTCAAATTAATGGGTCACTAGATCTGTATTACTTCTGATTTAGTTTGAAAAAAACGTTTGATTTTTTTTATTTCAGCAGTGAAAACCCACGGTTATAAAGACATGTACACGGAACAACACAGTTAACTATTAAGGAAGTGGACAGTCCGAGTACAGATTATAATAATGTAAGTGTTAACACGACGAATACGTAGAACGCACTAGATACGGTGTTTTAAAATTGAGATACGCTATTGTGTAGCCTTTACGACGTCAATATCGTATTGCAGTAGAATATTATTCCCCGAATGACGACGCTTATTTTCACTAAAGCTTATGTTACACGGGACAAGTTTTTTTGCGTATTACGTTTTATAGCTTTCCTTTCATTTTAATCTTTATCAAAAAATTAAACTTTTGCAATTATTTTTAATTTTATAATAAGGGCAAATCAGTATGCACACATAAAATGCTATACTGTAGCTATTAACTTGTACAGATTAGGTTGGTACAGCAGATGTCATTTTGAAAATATTCCACCTCACATCATCATCGTCAGCCCTTGTCTGCCCACTGTTGGAGATAGGCCCTTAACAATAAAGAATTATTTACAATAAATGGCGTAGGATGTGTTTCAAAAGTTCCACGAATACTAAACAATGGGCTGTAGTATCGTAAAATCTTTAAAAATGTGTAAATGGTCGAGTTGTGCGCTGTTGTATGCCTTGATTGGTCGAAATATACTTAGACAGTGTACACAATGAACGTAAGTGTTTTTTGAAAGTGCGTCGGCGGAGAATTTACGTTCGGAACACAATCGCGTAAGGTAAGAGAAGTTTGGTATAAAACTGGCATGGATTTGTTTCGATCGACTGTACAGTTGGTTTATTAAGGGAAGTCTAAGTGTAACATATGGAGCAAGCTTTAACTGTGCAAGCGAGTAGTTACGGGCGTATCGCTTGACTTCTGTTGTATTTGTGTTCCGCGGGTGTGTGGCGCGGGCGTGGTGGCGCTGTCCGCAGGTGCGCGCGGATTGCGCCGATAACACGACACCGCTTAATTTAAATTTACTCCAATAAGTTTCAACTTAGACAATCGTGTAGCGATCGATATACAATTTATCAATCGCTAAATTTGCTAACACAGGGAGTGCTGCCGTGTCTATAAACATGCTGTTTTAAATTACTTATATTTCATATTATTATTTGAATATAAATATATGATTTATAAATGGGTATTAATTGTTAGTGGTCGCTTTTTGTAAGTACATAGTTTAATTAACGGTGTATATAAAGACCCCATTTAAGGTTAGAAAAATTAAGGGTAAAGACGAATTGTCAGTGCAGTCACACACAACTTGACCTAAATTACACTTTTTTACGAACTGTACATCAACATGGAAATGTTACGAAGTAATTAATTAAATGTAAAATAACTTAGCGTAGTAAAGTATATATTTATAGAAATGCAAATCCAATTAAGTAGAAGATTATTACGTAGATTTAAATAGCCAAAGCATTGTATAAGGGTACGGGACATTTTTCCTTAATTGTCCGTTGGAAGCTATTGCACCAAATTTAGACAAAAGCCGGAGCCGTGCGCGCCTGTATGGCGATCACATTATAAGGCGTACGAACTGCGATACGGCCGCTCGAAAGGTTAAGGGCACAAGGCACAAGACACCACGTGGGAGGTGCCAGTTTAAGAAACCCGAGATCCTGTCTTGTTCACAAATGGCGTCCGTTTTCACCGAGACTTGTGCAAGTACCTCCGCCCGAGGGCCAGTGTAAACAGTGGATAACTCCGCCGCTTTGTCACCATAATCTTATCAAACCGTGTAGTTTTCGGTGCGAGTGCGACCGACGCGGCTTGGAAATTTATTGCCTTATCCAAATCATTTTAGTAAACTATGAAATGGCCACAAAGCTTAAACACATTTATCATCAAACGTAACCAACTGAATTTGGCAATGTTTCTAACGAAATTTAGCTAACGTGTTTTTTATTCCTGTAGTTAGAGTAAGTGAGAACTGACCAAAGAAATCTCTCATCTCTATAACTTATATGGGTGCCATTTGGCTGGTTGACAGTTCATATTCCTGTTTCTACCCCAATAAATATTAAATCGAATTAAAATAGAAAACAAAAATAAATCGTCCATTTCACTTGTGTATATATTATTATGAAGCTATAAATGTGCATTCGAGATTGATTTACTTGTTCCGAAACTTATCTGTGAGAGTGCGAGCGACGTCGGCCGGCGGTGGGTGCAAATGCATCACGCGATAATGAACTGGGCTCAGTGCACGACTGGGCCTGCGCACTCCGCTGCGCCGTGTCGTACTGTGTCGTGCCGTGCTGTGCCACCACACACCATATACAACACCCATGATATTCCTCTATCACTGTGTGAATGCCGCCTTCAAAGGCAATCACTATCTAACATACCTTATACACATTATTGATTTATTCAATTCAACTCTATTGATTACCTTCTGCGAGAGATATAACTATCGAAAATTTTTGCAAAAATAAATTTAGTCATTATTAAAATGTATATATAAACATAGTAAACGCCTTCGAACACTTGTTCACAAAAAGAACTATTTGTTTGATGCGTTGATGATATCATCGTCCTGGGTTTATTGCGACATATTGAGAAGGTCACTTACGTAGGGTCGGCACAATAGGTTTTCGTCCTTCACATCGATCATTACAGTCTTCACTCGCCACTTAACACATCAATACAGTTAAAGGACTATAAATTTTTATGACATTATTTTTAACAAATGAATCCCGACCTATTGTCTTATCACAATTTATTTTTGAATTAAAAACATATGCTACTATTATCACAAAAATATTGTACAATAACAAAAAATCGTCGTTGTGCAATTTAGCTCGCAAAGCGCTTCTTTATATTTTTTTCCTCGTTTCCTGTCCGAGGCTTACGACGTAAACAATTATCAGGTCACTTACATTACTGTATATATTATACATACCCAGAACACGTAATAAAGATGGTCGTTTCCTCATTTCATAATTCATGATGCTGCTGAAGGAAATAAACAACTGTACCTTACTTACATATTGTTTTGTAGTGATGGCGCAGCGCGGCAGGTATGAAGGGGACATACGGCACGGAATGAAAACACTTCTTTTATTTGTTTATGCTAATATAAAACTTAAATAATAATAAACAATAGATTGTGTGTTAGAAATCCATCAGTGTAACTATTGAGACCGCAAGGCGCTGGAGGGCGCTGCTTTCGCTGTTGCTACCATGCGTTGAAGACTTTGCTTTATACAGAATAAACACACGGCAGATGCGTTGATGACCAAAGTTTGAACTACGCTAAAAACAAATCGCAGGGTAACCGTGTACTATTAACGTACCTACCTATGTAGGTAATTCAAATTTAACGTACCTATGCAGGTACGTTAAAAGATTTATCAGTCTAGCATGACATGAACCATAATTTTAGTAATATAAAGATATTTCTAATGCGAAATTAGTTGTTTTAGTGGGTTGAAAGTGGCATTGTAATGTCTTTTTTAATTCAATAAATAACACTACGAATACCAAAAGCCTACGGCACTAAATGCGAGTTTATCACTGAGTACTATTTGTCTAGTTCTATGTATTTCTTTTGAACTATTCGATAGAACGTCATTAATTTAGCTAATACAGTTTTTACACTATCGTATCTTTCGTTTATTCTAAACAAGCGAAGCCGGGGCGTGGTTACTGAAATCTGTTATATATACAAGATTTTCATCGATAATTCATTATCGTTATTAATTTTGAATTGTTTTCATCTATACCAAATTGCCCGAAAGTCCTCTAAGGTTATAAAATACGTTTAAATTTGAAAACACGAACGACTCTATTCAAGTTGTCTACGTAAACATAAAGTTCGTCGCACGCAGGAATGATTACCAAGTTGAGAAAACACGAGGAGTATTTATGACTATGGAAAGTGTTGCGTCATTGATTGTTAAATAAAAGTGATAAATTAATGAAAAGGAAAGGTTACTCCGCCATCTGAGTCCGTAAGCCTCCGTCAACAAATATCGTGTTGGCGATTCACCACGATCCTAATTCCGATCGGTGATTTACAACTTGTTAATAATACAGTTGGCTTAAAGCTCACACGCATAAATCAAGATCAGGGTTGAAGCTTATATGAAAATATAGATTGTAATACCTCGCTTACTCGCCCCTACTACGTAACTTTTGCTCGAACAATTTTTGTGTCGCTTGAAAATTATTCTGCGTAAACGCTGGAATGCATTGTCTTCCTTGTATCTTGATTGCATCATGAATTACGATACCAATAATTGTTGTTGTTTCATAACCTTTTACTTTTATTTCAGGGCTTTTTTTTAAATAAAAAAATCACTCACCTCCATATCTCGTAAAGGTGAACAGAACCTATAAATGTTGTTTATATTTTACATAAATTTATGAGTAACCATAATAACAAAGTTAAGTAATAGAAAGAACATAATCTTTGAGGGTTCGCAGACAAAGTAACTTGGTAGAAAAAGTTAAAGAAATTGTTAGGTACTAAAGACATGGCATTTCGAAAGTTTTTGTCGATTCGTCATATTTGTTTTAGCTATTCTACTAAGGATTTTGCTAATGTAAGACGACTTAGTCTAATTCAGACCATATTACTCTAAACATTAATTAACTACGCCTTCTTTAATGTTAAATATCATTTTTTTTAATAACCTGGCGAGCCTATCTCGTGTTGTTTTTGCGCAACGCTCATTAAGCTGTACTTTCTCAAACACGGCAATTGATTTGATCGCGATGCGATGCGCCGGCTCGGTTTCATCCACGGTAGTCATTACGCCGGTGACAGATGGTGGCAATAAATACAATTTTAACACGGTTAGAGGTAAAAGAATGACTCGTGAGACCGACAAGAAATATCCGCGTCCGACATAATTAGTAACGCAGGTGTAATTTGTGAGGTGATGGGCGTTCTGCCTTATTGCCGTTTCTAATTATCTACGTTCGTTTAAAGTTCATATCACGCCGCACAGAGCAACGTCATCCGTTTGACTAATTAGGTTTGCAACAAACGTAAGTCGAGGTTTTTTAAATTTGTTTTTAATTATGCTCTTATACCAATGAACTGCCTAATCTTTATTTTTATAAACGTCTTTGTAGACTACGAAGATTTTGACTTAAGAAATCAATTTTTCGAAGTATTAGTGAACCTAATTGTTTGAATTATTTTAAGAGCTACAAATGTAAACTTTTCTATACATTATATTATGATTGCCACAAATGATTTTTGGATACTTAGCTGACTAGGATATAACTCGTATATGTTAGAATTTATATTTTTAATACAGTCAAATGGTCTGCGGCGATGTGTGTTTGATAAAATCAGAAGACGTTCTCTTCCTAGGTTACATTAGTGTTGGTAAATTAATGTTAATGTTGTCTTAATGCAATGTCGTTAAGACTTAACACGGCTTAGAGATATAATCAGTTTGAATACGCGGCAACAGATAGCGGACAGACAAATAAATTCTCTAACCAAGATACGCGATTACGATGCGTCACTCTATTATAACATCTTTTATCGTGCGGCTAATTAGTCTATGACCTTGTACTGAGCTGATAGTAATCTTCAGTCGATATTTGCAGAGGTATATATGTATAATTTTCAGTTACTATAGAACTATGTCTAACAAATATTACCATACACGAAAACGTGCGTAAGAGAAGGATGTTCTATAAGCTTCAATTTAAATAAACTCGACTATATCTTCCAATGTAATTAACAATATTGTCTATATGTGCTTTCAATATGCTATAAACACATTCAGATTCCGGGCATATACTGCGATCATCACAAGGTCATCGGACCGAGAATCTAGCAACAAGAGGGGCGCTTGACACTTCGCCTTCCTGTAAGTCTTGACAAGTGAAATAAATAAAAACAAAGTCAATTATTACACTTAAAATATATTGCTGACATAACGACGATATAAAATGTATCAACACCATTATAACAATAAGCCGAAGTATTTTAATAGAAACAATAATAATCAATCAAGCTAAAAGGTAATTTGTTCAATTGGGCCATACGAATAGATCCACTTAAATGCGAGAACATTCATCAACGAAAGCTCTCAATCGAAGCGCCATTCGTTGTTCACATTCGGCTCGCCGCCGCCGCCGCCGCTGCCCCCACCGCCGCCGCTAAACTTACAAGAAATATAAAAGCGATAAATAGACCTATTATCTTAAATCACGATCGTGATAATAACCGTATAAATCATGCGCAGCCATCTGTATGAACCTGTTAATGTGGAGCCTGACATCCAGTTACCTGCTAGCGCGCTCGGAGGTGGAACAATGAGGTCCGCGAGACGCGCCGAGCCGGGCCGCGGTCGGGCGGCGCGGGTTAGCTCCGGGGTCACTGCTCTGACCTGCGCCTGCGCGTGGGCGCGCCCGTTTCCGCCCGCGAAACCGAATCATTCAACCATACTAATCTCAAGGCATATACAACACTCGTTTGCTAAACACACAAACGTGCCAAGTAATCCTGATAACACGTTTATATTAACCAAATCTAAATATATTACTGAATCAATGGAGAACCCTAATACGATGCAAAAGGTTGAATTTAACGACGAAATTAATTTCAAATTAAAAGAAACAATCGAATCAGTCGTAATCTAACCCATGGCCTTGCATCTATGTCGCTTTATAAAAGTCTAAAGACACAGCCTGCAATATGCCTTTATATACCGTACATAACTATAATGACTTAAGTTGATAGGCCGTTCGGGATATTCGCTCTGGTATCCATCGCAATCGAACGAAACATTTGACGTTTGAAAATATACGAGTACATAACGCTTTATGTAACCAGTACAGTTCAAAAGCTGGTGCTGCAATATGCAGCTGTTAGGGATACATAACGTAACTATGAAGGTTGTACGCGCTTGTTAAAACAATAGTAATTGAGAAATAGACAATTTAGCAGTTTGGTAAGAATTTTGGCATGTTATAAGGCGACTAATTACCATAAATAACAGAACGTTAAGTTTAATTTAAAATTTCAACACGACAGATGTCGGCTGCATAAAGTCAACAATGTAGAGTTCCGATAAAGTGTAAGATGTTAGCGTAAAATCAGTAAAAGGCATGGAGCGAGAACGGTCGATGAAGATACATTTTGTAAATGTAAAAGAATTTTCCGGTTTCATTGTTACTTAGTGCGTGTATTGTTCTTGGTGCTATCAGCACAATTAATAGTTCAAAACAATTGGGTTTAGGAAAGCTCCGTTAGTTCACTCCATCTGCGTCAAGAGAGCCGCGCCGAAATATGTTTATCGGCCATCGTCAGATCGAAGACTCAAAAGTCCTCCACGGCGGTACACAACTATGGAGTCGGCTTTATCATTTATTGGATTTAAATGTATATAGTGACAGTGCGAGATTCCTGGATTGTCTTTTTTAAAATCATGTTTTAGTCGTCGTAAATCGTACTCATAAAATAAGTATTTCGGACTAAGTTGAAACATAAATTACGTGTCGTTCGATTGTGGAGCATTAAACGTTCGTGGGTGTATCAAATTCGACTTTCGGATGTTTCAATGCGGATCAGTTTCCATAATTGTTTGTGCGTGGTTCAGTTATAAAAAAAACATCATTTGCATAGATATGCAGGCATTCACAATAGACTATTTAATTACGGTTCACTTTTTGTATGGATTAACATCACATCTATCTACTCGTATGAACGGTATACTTTTGCTTTACAATAATGATGCATCTATAAATAAAAATAAAAGGCGTTTATTAGTTTAGCATTATTTATGACGTCTTGATTATGGGTTTTAAGAGCCATATAGCGATGTATATAATCTATTATTATGTAAGCTCAATTAAAACAACCTATTTCATGGTAAGCTTTTGTGACAGTAACTTCAACTTTATAATATTGTATTATAAATTATACTCGTTGATACTATTAAGTAAATTCTTATTTGAATATGTATAATATCTCGTACCCAAGTATGTACGAGGAATTTATTTATTCATTAAAAAAAATATGATAACTTCGAAAAGGAGGTTTTATTATTTTTAAATGATCCCGGCTTCTGGTTGTCTCGTTTATCATCATGTCCGAGAGGCATATGCTATAAAGTCGAAGCTCATCGATATGTTAATAGAAACAATAATGCATACGATACAACTATCGACGTTGTTCGATCGTCTCTACACAAGTTTTTGGATGTTTAACGTCCAATTGAAAGCGTGCTTAACATTTTACTGCGGTCCTTTTAAATAAAAAAAGCTATAAAAGTAAAGGAACACATCGGTGGCGTCTGAGTTAACTTGAAACACGGTTAGATATGCTAAGAACTTTCATATATGCCTTCATGTCGAGCGTTTACACTCCAATATTTTTTGGCACCGGGCTATTGTATGCAAATGAAGGAACGAATGTTTTCACTGCAACAAATCACGAGTAACGGTTCGCTAAGTGAACATTTGTCGGCCAATAATAATTACGACCGCCAAGGAACGATTTCGATTGTCGATACCTAGGTACTTTGAGTGAGGAGGACGTGGACCGACACATTGTACGGTGTTGTTGATAGTCTTCAATCAACAATTCTTGACATCTTATATTCTAACTCAAATGCACATTTTAGAAAGTTTTATCCACGAAACAGTATGACGAGACTACAATATGTAGTCTACATTATTGTAGTTGGGTGTTGTAGTGAAGCGACGTTGTTTTTCTAATCAGTTTCAGTTGGTTCATCCTAGCTATAAAAATGTGTCATTGATCAGTGATCACTGTAGGATTTCTAAATATGTACACAATAGAATGTCGTCTATCTACTGTTCAAAAGTATTTTCATATAATAGGAATGTCTATCGACTGGTTAACATGTGTTACAAGCTTATAAGTGTAGAGAAACGAATTAAATAAGGTACGCATACCAATTTTATTAGTTCTTATTCCACTCTAATATCGACGGGGTTCTAACGCGCTGCGGTATCGCGTTTTCATCGCGGATTCTTTAAAATCTGACGGCGCGATAACGTGAAAGAAATCATAATTTCGTCAACGGAAAGTGATATCGTGGAAGCGGCGGTAGCAATGACTGGCGAGTGGCGACCGATTCAATTAGTGATTGTGGTCTCTTGTCGCCGCTGCACGCCCGCCGCCCGCCGCCCGCCGCCCGCCGATACTATCGCCTAGCGCACTCTGCCGGGACAATGTCGTCATCTTTTAAGCTGCCATCTAAAAACTAAATGGATCAACTTTTTTTTGAATACCCATTAGTCTTGCGCTTTTCATTTTAAATTACGGTTCTTAAGTAGTTTATTATTCGTCGATTTATTGCGCTTTTAAATAATACTAACTGCGGCACTCAGAGCTGGTTTACTAGAAGATTGGTCCTACTTAATATACGCAAAGGATCTTTTATATTTCACATTGTTTATTTGTATTTATGAATATACTTGCAAGTCACTGTTGTTGTTGTTAATATAGGAATGACGTCACTGGCCACTAGTCACGACAATAACACTGCGTTGCACTATCTCTAAATCTGAACAGTGGAGATGGCCGGTTCGAATCCTTGACACCTCGTGCTCATCGTTAAAGTTATGTAATTTAAAATATCGACAGATCGACATCTGTGGGCTCTCCGGCTGTCAACTCGGCCCAAATAATCTCCAGTGAAAAGTGGGTTTAGACGACTTAAGTTGTCTATAACTTTGAATACTCCGTTAGCCTAATGCGGTTACTGATTATTTTATATGGCTATTTCGATGCGAATAATTAATAACATTACTAAAGGTAGACGATCGGTTTTGTGGTTTTATAATGTGGTGTTGATTTTTGAAGATATTCTGATAGTTATCTATTAATACAGAGGTTAGTTATCTATTAATATCTAATAATTTTAGAGTTATTCGGAGTCAGTCCACACCTTACTCACTCGTAGAGTTACGAAAGTCAGCACCATACAACTAACTAAAGATATTTCTCCACTTAAGAAGTGTAACTTAATTTTTACACTGCTTACACCATATTCATTGTATAATTTGGAGAGACTTAAAAAAAGTAAAAAAAAACCGTTGACATATACTTCATAATAGTCCACAAAATAATAACACTTTTCTAATTGCTTGTGTCGAATATTCTTAGGTGTCCGACATACTATTTTAAATTGGCAACTGTTAAATGCAGTTGATAAAATAAAGATAGAAAAATGATATGTTCATTTATTACTGCCCACATAAACACGCCGCGTGTACGACGTATGACACGGCGAGTATTATTTTAAATCGCCATGAATATTTGAACGGCTCTAAGATTATTAGCTATCTGTCGCTATTATCCGATTAAATGCTCATTCTAATTGATGGGGGGTCTACGATCGAGCGAAGAATGTAAAATCAAAGCCCCGGGTGCATTGACTACAGATCCGAGATATACTACTGGTTTATACACAACTCTTGATCAATTTCTCATTAAGACTTCGTCTTGTCCGGGTCTCACTGTCCAATGAATTGGCAGTTTTGTCTTTACTCATATTTATTGAGAATTGATTATAACAATTTATTAGACTTAAGTTGTATTGCCCGAGGTAATTATTATCGACGTTTCTTTTTGTTCAAAATTTAAAAGGATTTCAGTAATTTCACTTTCTATATGATCAATAGTTTTAGCGAAAAAACAAAACCTTATCCGGTTATGTTAAAGTAGTGTTGTGTTTGCGACAATTTAGTGTACAATTGTCATTGAAATCTTTAACAAAATAAACAATACAACAATGGAGCTAGCCTTGGCCTCCTGAATTGTCATCTCACAGGAACTGCGACCTGTTATTATTATACATGTATAGATGAATTCATTATTTTTGAAGGTCAATCCATAATAAGAATTGAAATGTTGCCTAAGATTGAAATCTAACATCGTCTTAACATAACACATTTTAATATTCAGTAAACATTTAACTCACATTATTTCTAATACTAGTTATTGTCAAAATAAACTCTCATCATAACGAAATATTTAAAACAAACTATCGTTTATGAATTAACAGAATATGGTACTAACGTAAGTTCGTATTACTATGTAAAATTAAATAGCGTTGTTACCATGGCTTACGGTCGCAAGAGAATGCTAGTTATTACAATAGCGTCGCGCCGTGTTAAATGCCAGCAGTCAAGTCTCCAGCGCCAGATGAAAGTAAAAATACAAATTAATTATGTACACGACTAAACGCTACCTCGACATTCAACTAATGAAGTTTTATTACGTACATTTATTAGAACAAATTTCGAAATGTCCGCCTTTCGGAGCAAACGTAAATTTGTCTGAGAAGATATACGGTGGTCGTCGGGCTCTGCGATCGTCCACTGCAATTATTGTCTTGTCACTCTACCGGAGTTACGCGCTCCCCCCGCCTCCCGCGCCGCTACCCTCCGCGTTGCCGGCTGCTTTATGTGAGATCACCGATCTCTGCACACCGAGGGCTTTCAATCGAAGCTAATTTTACGAGATCATGGTTAACTCTGTCAAACACGCGCGCCCAATCGTCGGTTCCGTGTGAGAAGGTTCCCATTTCAATGGTTTTAATTCAAACAATATTAACAATAGTGAGGCAGCACATTACAAACTTAAAATAAAGATAGTAGTCGAAAATCGGTTCATCGATTGCGGTGGTGTAATTTAGTTTTCCGAGCAGGTTACCGGCGCGAGGCGCGAGCAGCGAGCAGCGAGGCGCTGGCGAGCTCGCGGCGAGACGCGAGACCACTCGTGGGCGGGACGCTCTGACTTTTGGTAATTACATTTGGACACCTTAGACGGACATTTAGATGAAATAGCTAATTAAGTTTCTTATTACATTGTTTTTATCTATTTGCTATAGTCTTTCAGCGCCTTGTTTTTTATTTCCATCGAGTTAAATCTTCAAATTTGTTTTGTATTTTTGCGACTGCAAGCACCGTTATGAGTTTCGGAGACTTAAGTATGCTTTATTATCACGATATTAGATAAGTGGTTATCGTCTTCGTTTCAATGCAACAAATAGCTGTGAGTGGGTTCGGAGAAACTGCCAACGATAGCATCACAATGATAATTTATTATAGCAATGAGGGGAGCCGGCGACCGAAACGCTAGGTAGTTAAAATATTATAACATAAATTATTGGGCTAGAAATCACTAATTGCCTTGTTATATCACGGTCGTGTCGATCTCTTTTGTTTCACAACACGAACAATGGAAAAGGTCACTGGGAATTCGTTACATTTTTTACCTCCTATAGGTACGGAACTTTCACCAATAAAATGTTTTATCTATAAACCTTCATTTCAATCAGAATTAGTAAGATATTCTTATTCCACGTAATCTGAGAGTGTAAAATGATGGTATAAAACATAGCATTCTTTTTGTTTTCAAGATGTTTCTATTTTGCGAGTTGATCTTGTTTGTGTTTCGTATGATTGTGGTACGATATCATAGTCAACGCGGAGGTTATGCGCGTGCGCGGCCGGTGATCATGCCCGCGGGCGCCCTGTGCGTCCTAGCGCCCCCGTCCGGCGCGTCGTCGGCACACGATCTGTTTTCAATTGATCTACAATGCAATGTCTTTACATCTTTATGAAGACTTGTGACCTGTTAATTTGCAACTATGTTAACTAAATTGGTTTTATAAGAAACTATTGGTTGTAACAATATGAAATATTTTTTGTTTCTGTTTGTGATAGGTTAGGTTTTTACACATAGATCCTTACCTTAAAGTTTTTGAACTATGTACTAACTATTTCCTGGTATGTTAATTAATTCTATTTTTGTTTCTTTATTTTGCTTTTTTATTAGTGTCTGTCATAACAGCATACATTAAGTACGAAGCAAAGATAAAGTAATCGATAGGAAAGAATCCAATCTGCCATAAGATGCAAAAAGAAAACTGCGTTAAACTGTCAAGACAGTTTAAACGACTCTCAGAGGCCGTATTTTTGCACGGGTTTACCGAAGAATATAATCATAAATTATTTTAAATAATTAGCCAAACTTACTTCATTAAACTCTCATATACTTTGCTAACCTCCTTCCCGTCGAAAAGATAAAATATTTTTTAATGTATAATACTTTTGAAATATGTTACAAACGTTAATTTATTTTACGTTAATGTCTAATTTAATAGGTTAGTAAAATTATGTTGGTCATAAAAAGCGGTATTTGTGATGTCAACACATAAGATTTGGTCCTTAGCTGATTCCCAGAATCGAAACAAAGAGATGTGCTCGTTCCGCCAAACATGGACTATATGCCGGAGTTTCTACACGCGTGTATCTTCGACAGAGAACATAGTCTATCTATTATATTAACATATAAAACGAGTAGCGACGTTTAGAGCACGTAGAAAAAATGTTAAATATAGTTAGTGGAATGCCTAATCAAAGCACGCCGCGGCTTGTTTCGTTTGTCGGCTTCTCTATACGCCTAATTAATGACATTATGGCCGTATGATAAAGTAACCTCGAGCCCATAAATTGATCAGTTCACCGCAGAAAGAGTGTTTGTTTTAATACACATTAAATTTCACTTGAGTTATTTTCATTTCATCTAATTAGTATTATTTTATGAAGCAATTTGCTTGATTATTTATTATCAAGACATTTTTGTTGTTTACAATTTATATTTATTTATAACGTAGCATGTACGCTAACAGGGACGTATTCAATTTTTAAGTATTACAAGCTTTTATAAAACATTTTTAGTAGTTGTAATAACAATAAGCTATAGTTAAATGTAGCAGTCGTTCACGTCTAAAGTAGTACTATTATAATAAGAAGCTATAAAAACATATTCTGAGCCATTTCTAAATGTTACAGCACACACAACTCGAAGCTTTCTATAATACCAAACGGCAGAGAGTACCCTTTATTCGGGTTATTACCCTAAAAGTGGTCTGACAAGATCAGGTGCACAAAGAGTTAAGTGAGACATTCACCCTGAGCCAGCGCACGCCGCCGCCGCCGCCGCCGCCGCCGCCGCACGCCTCTCGCCTATGCATGTAGATCTTCCCACGATTTATGCACTATCCACCTACAATTATAAATCAAACCTACTTTACTAACGAAAATAATGGATATATATTATGCTAAATATCACAAGCTCTTTTTCGACTATTTAATATTACAAATGGGTTCGTTCGGATGTATGTTTTTTTAACACATAACTTTAGAACGACTGGACCGATCTAGATGGTATTTGGAATAGATATGAGACCATCATCGGTTATAAACAATATAGTTATTAGTTCAGGAGTAGAGGGACTAGTTTTAACTGAACTAGTGCATACCTTCATTCGACAACATCGCAACTTACAGTCACCACAAGTGCGATTGTGGTGAAACGATGGTTTATACTTTTTTTTTAATTAACTGGACTGCATCATTCTTCATCGACTGTTACACTTTACAAATTTAGAAGTTGGCAGTGAATTTGATTTCAATAACATTTATCTTATTAAGATACAATACCGATAACGCAAACGTGAGTTAGCTAACCGCGTTAGGTAACGCGGGCTCGCCGCTGCACTGCGCGCTGCTTGTATACTTTTAATACAAAAGAACTTCCAGATAAATGATGTTAAACATATTTGTGCGTATCATTAATTTTAAATTATGCATCTGTTGAAATTAACATATAATGAATTGCCTTTGTGTGAACTTGCACAATCGTACGCATGTGTACTGCCGTGTCTTATAAGTACATACTGTTCTGTTATATAGATAACACGATAATTATAATTTGTCTTTATGATTTGACAGGTCGATGACCTATATACATTGTTGTAAGGATGACCTCTAGACCTGGTATTGTAACAAACTAAAATGCAAGTTCATTTTCAAATCTTTTTAAAAAGATTAAGGTGTAAGTAAAATACCGCAGCGTTACAACTATCCGCGGACAGCGAAAGAAGATTGTTTTTTGTCACTCAACTGAACTCACAATGTAATGTTGTGATATAAGTATGTACATTAACAATAAAGCTGTTTTATTCAAAATGTGTTCTACAAATTGTATTGCGTAAGTTTCGTTTTAAAAATGAGCCTGTTAGTAGGTAGTTAGTTTTATATAAACAGAAATTTCGTCCTAACAGAATGTAAGCTTCCAGTTCGCAGTGTCAGTTCTCAAGGCTAGTTTACAACGCATTAGAGTAAGGAAGGCGCACCGTTTCATTGAGTGTGAGCAATCCTGGTACTGGGCAGCGGGTAGCGGGTTCGGCTTACGTTCCGGCCGCGGCCGCAGGTAACCGTTGCAGATTGCGGTCGCCGACACCCGACACCGATTAAACATCGCCACGTGTCAGGTTCGCGGCTCAGTACACAGCTCCCGCTTTCTCTCCGCGACACTTGAGCACCGCCAGGACTCCGCTGTCTAGTCCACGAAATTTGACCAAAGTTTAATTAATTTCATGTACTATAAATAAAGTTGAAGTACATGTAGCTGTCGTAGTAAATCAAGGCAGCAGTAGCACGATTAAGTATCACGAATATATAAATTACGAGAACAAAGTATCATCACTAGTAATATCATTCAATCGGACCTTTACTTAATCGGAAGTACCTCTTACTATGTAGTTAATCGGAACTACATCGTAAGAGGGAGTCGAGGGGCAGGGTAGTGTTTAAAGTTTTAAAGTTTCCAGTAGCGATATTGCATGTTTCTCTCTTTATCAAATTAAAACATAAAAAATTACTTGAATGCTTTTAGTTCAGACTGCAATCAGGTACGCGAAGAAAGCTTTCTACATTATAAAGCAAATTATGAAGTAATGGAAAACGGAAATTAATTAAGATAAGGTTTTTTTTTCTTTCTTTGCTAGAACTAAAATGAGCAAGAATTCAAATTTACACTCTCTCCCAATTTGTTTATGTGTTTTGATAACATTTCACTTAAACATTTTAAACATTTACTTTTTATCTCAGTTATAATTTTAAAAAATGTAACCTAACCAAACTTAACTGCCAGTATTATTACAAATGATAAATTATAATCTGTTTGTTTTTTTAATTCTACATTTTTTTAGAAACTACGTTGAGGTAAGTTTCGACCACCTTACACTGGCTAGAATGTCTATCCAAAACCTTCTGTATTTATAAATTATTGTCTATTACGTAGCGATTTATTGTCTGTGGAGCACTTAACAGTACTTGACTATTGACACGTTTACTTATCTCGATTATTGGTTTTCTCGTCTGGTAACACAATGTGAGGTAAATGTCGCCAACACAACTTTCGTACTCTACATTTAAATTTTGTGTACTGACATTAATTTAGAGAGAATTTTGTGACAGGGCTTTGATCATTTGACCAATAATACAGCGTTGGGGTAGTATTATTTTTTCTTGTATATACGTGTATTGTATAAAGCAAAGTGTTATAACTATAAGGCGCAGTTATGTCTAATGATCAAAGTAAATGCGTTAAAAGGATTTCAAGACAAATAGAATAATTTATAGTATATATTTAATAATAAATCCACAATTATCGACGAGGCACGGATGAGGGTTAGTTAGTCAATAAATAGGAGTGTACAACAATAGTTCGCTGTGAATGGATGGTGCAGCGGAGCGCTGTAGGAACGATTTCTCATGGGCAACGCAACCAGCAGCCGCGCTAATGGCGACTGATCTCAATCTATGGATCTATAAACATGGCAATCGGCCGCTAATGTCCGCTGATCGCCGTAAAAATATACCCAGACTCATGTTAACAGAGAATGTATCTTATCTGCAGACGTAGTAAAACTAACAATAATAGTACTTTGACAATATTTATTCAGTACTGAGTCAATTTTTGAATTTAATTCATTTATTTAATTCGTAAATCGTATAATCTTAAACGATAACTCGTGTCTATTTTTTATATAAATTTACCACCACGGCGAAGAGATGAATGTGGTGTTTTTCATATCCTTGAACATAGAATTATTAAGGTTAACTTGGTTTATCCAATAGCCGCTAGCGTTAAACGAACTAAACATGATAAACTAAAATCTATGATTTTAAATATTTAAAATATACCCTAAAGCGAAAATATTCCGGCCTAGGCATAAAATTAAGTAAATATCGTTAACACTAGATAATAAAACAAGGCATTGTTCCCAGCCGTTTTTGTTAATACAATCGTTGAACTTTACTCGGCTAGATCCGACACGATCCTCGTAACGGATCTCTTTGAATCTAACGAACGTACGCCACGAATGAGTTTTTGGAGCACGCTTCGTCGATAATAGGCGTTCACAATGTTTAGTTATAGAAAACCAAATGGATGTCGATCACGGCTACACTTGAATTCCCCGCGAGAAGATAATGGCTCACGGCGACGCCGCCGACAATAACGAGGGCGAATATTTTTGAATAACTTGCAAATATTCTTATATCGAATGAAGCCATCGGCGCTGCCTAACGAATACCTGTCTAACGATTAACAACCTTAACAGTTGCTATTTATTGAGAACACACACGTCTCATAACGTACACATATTAACAGCTACACAATAGTTGATCTTCAAGATCGATTACAAAATGTGTATTTATGAAAAATATCGCAGATGTAGAAAAATGTTTCTAGATCGAATATTGTTATCGGTCATGTTTTACTTTTTTAGCAGCGGCGGTCTCTGGGCACACAGCTTATCCCTGAGATTTGACGTGGCCGAGCGCCAAGTTTGCTTAGTATGAACCTGTTTAAGCAATATAGTTCAAGGTCCCGTGAATCTCTGCTCAGCTAATATTATGACTGGTTACACCATTTGGTTGGAAGAAGGCAAAACAGTTATTCTTACATTATGTAATTCGCTTTAGAGGATATATTTAAATATTTGGTTTTATTATGGCTAAAATCCTCCACTAGTTTGTCCTCTTATGGTTAATTTCATACATATTTTTCAACCGTAAAATATGTATGAATAAGTACAATCGCAAACTTTCGCAGAGTTCCACGTTAAAAAAAAATCTTTTTCAGAAAATTGACGAATGAGGAGCACAAAAACCGGGATAATAGGAAAAAGTAATTAGTCGTCAATCAGCTCCGACAACTTTTATCTCACAAACATATTTAAAAACTGCATCCTAGTTGATTTTGTGCCTGCGTCGTCGACTTAATACGTACGAAATGTTCAAGGGACTATAGATTTTTGGTGGAACATCGTGAACGGACGCGTTGGTACAATGCTTAAAAGTGACACTAAATGCAAGTGATTTTATAATTATTGTCGCTTAATGCTGACAACTTTCACACGATTTCGTTACTTACTGCACGTTATATAAGGGAGCCATCGATCATGTAATATCACAAATTTAAATGCGTCGATTACGGGGAAAATATGCTTATTAATTTATGTGCATTTTATTGTTGTTCTCAGTAAAGAAGAGAAGTACGCATCCATTGATATTTAACATAAGGTTACGTCAAGTATTCTCTCCGTAATGAACACATGATAAAATGTTTAAGTAAAATATCTTTAATATATATTTTTACGCTACATACAAGAGCCTCGGACGAAGGGCAAGTAAACATTTTCATTCTGTTTTATTTCATTAATGACCTATGAACGTTAGTTAGCATTGATAGTCAAAAAAAGGTTTAATTCAAAGGTCAATTGTTAGATATACAAGCTTTTCAGTATCAGACTTTCAAAGGGCAAAAGATTTGCCTGGTTATAATTACAGTCTTCACGGAACTGATGTACTTCTCTTTTGACCGCTTATAAATCACTATGGTCATCACATCTTTTGTTCTGTACACACGACGCGACGCCGCGGCTAAGTAACGGCTAACGGCTAACTCAAGTTAGAACTAATAAATTCCCTAGCTACTAAATCAAGTACGATGTAAAATATCTTTGGTCGAATAAGATTTAAAAGAGCTCTTAGCCTGTTAATTATGCAGCGGAGAGGAGGCAGGTTTGTTGCCGAGATAAAGCGTAGATTAATAGAGTCGTATAAAAATGTTGCGAAGCTTATCACGCGACAAAACGTAGGCAGTCTATAAATATCTTGGCCATTTAAGTGTGGTGCCTGGTACAGCCAGCATTCAATATAAAACAACGTAAGCGCTATGGAATTTCCAAATTATACGCCAATACTGTTAGAAGAACCACGTTTTTAAATATAACACATTAAAACAAGTGATTTGTGACATATGAATATATCATTTACGATGCACTTCGCTGCATAAAAATACGACACTGAATATTGTGTTTTGTCTATAAATCACAGCAATAAATACAGTTTGTATTGATGTATTAGGTCGGAGCCGGTCACGTTTCTTGGTCAATAATAAATATACGTTTTACGTGTTTCAATAGTGCCCGACCACCCGTTATTTATTACAAATCATTGGAATTATAAAATTTTACTACTGACGTAAGGCCACTATTGTAACGCCGCTGTCTGTGTAACTTCGTATTGAGTCATGAGCCCTACTTACGAATCCTTAGTTTATGCGAGCAACGGATTATTATTTACAAAATATTTATCTGATGGAATACATGTTCAATAACTTAGTACCTAGTATTTGACTAAGAACAAACTGATACAAAATTAACTTAAATGGCGCATAGACGCACATGAAAGTTGTAAACATTGTTAAAATAGTCAAGTACGGTTACGATTGCTGTAGTATATTTGAGAAATAATAATAAATAAATAATTCGAAAATTTTTCACAACATTAAAAACTGTGTCCAAAATTCTTCCTAATATCCACACATATGAAATCAAAGTTTTACAAGTTGATATTTTTAATAATTTTGCAAAGTTGGCGCATGATAATTCATCCGGTCAATGATACCAGAATTAATACAATACAAATCTTAGGTACGGTTTGTAAATCACAACGTTTATGAGTCATTCAAGTCGCCGGAGATAACACTAGGCCTAGGGCGCACGACCTACACACACTGCACATTCGTTTCTTCGGTCTTAAACTGAAACAAAACGTCTCCATAAATCTTTTTCCAATATTTTGTTTAACTTCCGCTGCATACAATGTTACCTTTTAAAATGTACGTATTAATATTACAATGCCTACTGTCTTGTAATATTTTTTTAATGCGACACTGATACACGTTGCAATAGTATTATCATTTAATACAAACCTTGTCCCCTGTGTTAAGAAATCATGACATTAATACGTCAAATCGTGATAATAGCCAGTGATTACTGGTCTTATGAACTTTCACACTATTAAAATTCATCGCTCCATCTGTTAACTAGACAAACCCCCGCGAATCCAGCGCCATTGTTCCGGCTACGAATCGAAAGTTCTTTATTTGCATATCATATCTCGCCTCATATTATATTGTGGCATATTATAATATAACCCGGAGATTATCGCGCCATTCTTCGTAGTTTCTTTGTGCCTACAAGATTCGGAACAAGCATGCAACAATGTTGTATACCTATGTACCTTTTATGTGATATTTTCTAGCAGATATGCACATTACGAACTCAAGATGATCTCACGGTTTTGTCCATTTGAGTTGGTTAAAGTTGTTTGTTATAGACGTTTCCATTGTTTATAAATAGAATTGATTGAAATGAATACTCGAAAATATATGACTAAGGAAAGATTTGAACTAGTAATGAAAGTAACATTTATATTTATCTTAACTAATCCCACAATCACTCGCCAATACTTCAACTAAGTAACTTGTTATAAACGACATTTCTTACAGTTGTCATTTACTATTTGTAGAACACGTGTGAAGGTTAAACGTCTTTTAAGTATCAAATAATTCAAGAATTAATTGCATTTTATTAAATCAGACGATAATAATGATATTTAAAATATTCGAATAAGTTTATTAGTGAAATGTCGTAGAAGGCAAGCGATCTGACAGAGCAAGTGATAAGGGTTCTCACCTTTGGATCGCGACGAGTTCAACATTGTAAGTTACCACATTTCAACTTAACAATATTTTTTTACAATCTTTCTTTATTAAGAAAAGTAAGATCATTGATTCATTGTGTATTTAAAGAAATACGAAAGAAAGATATGGGTAGATGACACAAAGTTGCGCAGCGGTCGTCTGACACGAAAACGTCACGTTTTAAATCCTTGGATTAATTTAAGACGGCGCAAAGAAAATTGGTTACGAGGAGGCGAGACACGTGCCTTATTGTTGTTGAACATGATGAGTTCTTGACGTCTGCTTATTACAATTGTGAAAGTAAGATATTTAAGCCGGGGTACGTGGCGGCGTTGACACGAACACGCGGCGCGGCGGCGGCGTGGGCGCGCGGCTCCCGTGCGCCGCCCGCCGCCCGCGCCCCCTCTCTCTATAATATTATAACACAGGCAAAAATAAAAATACCATAACAGTAAGTCATCCAAAATCTGTCCAGAGGTTTAGAAGTATATATTAAATGTATTTCGGTTTAGATGTAGGATAATGAAGGCTAATCGATGTTCGTAGAAGTATACAAATTGTATAATGTTGACAAAATATTTTTAAATAACTGTTCAAGATGAACGAAATTGAACCTTTGTAATACTATAATATTAAATGGCAATCGAAGCAAAAAAAAACTAATCTCTAAATGTGTGTGTGGAGCGGCTTGAGCAGCAAATGTGATTGTTTATCCAACACAAGGAATGTGGAGCACGGCAGGCGTATAATGAGAACAGTTACGGACAAATCGTGACGCGATTTATGTGTGTTCGCCGAAGCCGAAACGTCGCAACACTAAATAAAACCGGAGGATGTTCATCAGACTCGAGGCCATAAAACGAGCCCTAAAATGTTGAACGACTGTTCAAAATTGGTGGTAAGAAGAAATTGGAAAAATAAAAGAACGGGATAACGGTACTTTGAATGATTTTTAAGTGACTCCGTCTTAACCTATATTTCACTTTATGGGTGAACGATTTTTACAACCTTCTCGCGAACAATCCAGCAATTACACCCGTAGAAAGTTTCTGTAATAATTATCAGGTGATCAGTCAATACAATAAACCTACTTTTTCTTTAACTTCATTAGCCTTATGAGTTTTTATTTATGGGGTTATGTTCCAATACAATGCAAACGTTTTTAGCACGGAACTTTGATGAGATGCCTTCAGTACAATGTAAGAAGTGAGATCGTTTCGGGTTCTGCTTAACACCCCAATGTTCTTAATTGTTTAAGTTTAACTTAATTCAATTAAGAAATTGAGCAATTTTGTTAACTACAACACGACGATGACCTGGCTCCTTAAAACTATCAATGAATGAAAGAACAAGAGCGAACAGGCATTAGACATTCATCGGTCACTCTTCATTATAGATGGAACAATTGCAATTCCAATAAAATAACTCAAATTGTTACTCATCCAAAGTAGATAGCCGCGTCGCCAGAGACGTCGAGTTGATCAAATCGTTTATGTTTCTGTCATATGTACAGTTTATGATCGTCCGAGGCGATGGCGTTACCTATCAGCGGTTACAAATCGAAGCTGTGACAAAGCGTGTCGGCGGGTGATGGACGCTTGCGGCCGCATCACTGCCGCACTGTCGCTGCGCCATCGCTGCGTCGCCGCGCCGTCGCCGCGTCGTCGTCGTCCTGTTGTCGCGGCTCTATGACAAACGCCACGCTATGAGTGATTGTGTCCGTCCGTCGGCGTTCACTCTCTTTGTGCTCTCGTATAATCCGGCGAGTCGTGATCTGTGGTCTAACGGTCTTCGAGTTCATACAATGTGCTCGTTGTAATGCCTACAATTTTTCATCCACTTGTGTAAGCTACTAATATTTGTAAAGCTATTAAAGTGAAATACTAAGATATCATTTTAGCAATACTTAATACATACTAAAAGATTTAATATGATCCTATTATTAAACATTAAAATTAACAAAATGAGAAAGTAAATTCAGGTTTGCAATATTGAAACAATTGGTTGCCAGCCTTCATCGAGTGGCTATATCGTTAAAATTACCAATTATCTTTTATAATAAAACAATTAAAAGTTTATATGCTTCGCCATTTTTGTGGTACAACATCCGTTATTCTCTCCGAATACCATCTTTAAAAATACAAATGTTACTGACGGTTTGATTACGAATATAATTATAATGTCTGATGTATTCCATCAAGCTTCAGGATGTAAACTTGTTTCCTATATGAATTTAAAAACAAATAAGAACAAGAGGCACAGAAAGGCAGCGCATAGTGATCATGGCCACGGCGCGAGGGACCACCGACTTCGTTATGACAACGTCGGCTCGTAATCTGAGAATGTTAGCTCCGTCTGTATTTAGTACAAAAAGCATTCGCCAGTGCTTATGGGATAAAGGGGACCTAATGGGATTCATTTTATTTTTAATATTAAAATGCTACGAAATGTGTGATTCTGGTGAATTTTTAATTTATTCATTTTGAAATTCAATCGACGCCAGCCATTATCGTACATCATAAGTATTTAAAAATATTACTATCTTGACGAAATGTTATTAACTAAAACGTACAAACATTTCCGGATTTCTTTGAGACCTTATAGACTTCGCAGTTTATATTTAAATTAGAGAAAAAAAAAACGTTCTGATGGTCATCTGTTTGAATGTAATTTGAGAGGAAATTCAAATAATTAAACAAAACAACTATCATATTACGGACATATCTGGATACAGACATCCGTGGCAATATCCTTTATTCCTAGTCCGATGAAAACTGTAGGATTGTAACAAAGACAAAGCTCGAAACTTAGGCTGTTGAAATCACGTCCGGTGTAACATTTATCTTGTAAAATTGTTTTCATAATTATGATAACATCAAACGTTACGATAAGCTACAACTTCTTAACAAAAAAAAAACAAACATTTTTTTGAATGAAAACTTGTCCATGTATGAACGCAAATAAAGGATTAATTAGTATCGAAGTAGGAAGAAAACGAGTATTTTAACAGCGAGGTTAAAGTGACCGCGTTAAAATCTCAGGTCTCACCTGCACTCGGCCAGCCACCTGTTAACTGCAACTCGGCAGTAATACAAAAAATAAAAGAAGTGAGCGCCAGCCAATGCAAAAAACAAGAATCCAAGACGACACGTTTGGAAAATAAAAAATAATCTCTCGCCCACCAGATGGTCGCCGCGACACGCCGAGAAACTCGCTTCGAGCAGGTTGTGACTTACCACGCACATTCAGTCGAGCTCACAGCACACAGGGAAACAACTAAACAAATCTGATCAAATCGTCACTAAAATATGTTCCAACATAGTCGTTGTAAATTGAACGATATCCCAATGTAAGGACGCTTTAAAATGATGTCCGATCTCGAATCAATTGTTGAAACGTCGGTCGCGTCGACGCAATCGCTTTAAAAAAAGGCGCCGTGTTCTTGAAATGCGGACCTCTTGTTTATTTTATTCGGATCGAGAGTAGTTATTTAATGTAATTAAAACGGCATCGCGAAGGTGATATGCAAATAACTTTGCAAACCGACAACGTTGTAAATAATTATAAATTTAGTGTTTTATAAGTGAGTGATATCGTCATAAAAAGTTACAATAAAAAAATGCAATTTCGTAGTTTGCCACGAGCCGCGGCGATCCAACGATTTATAACACCTTTTAAAACTGCTCCGTTGGCATTCGTTTAGCGGAGCTAGCAGAAATTAATTGGCCATATGTTTTCGTTACATTGTCATTAAGAGAGCATTTCAAAAGATATGACCCCATATGGTGCAATATTGCTTTTTCCTGTTGCAAAAACAACTTAAAATGTTATGCCGACAAAACAATAGAATAACAGGCGAGAAAAAAGGACCTGTTGTTATCTCGAACGATGTGTCAAGTCATCTCATCACCTCAGTTCCTGTTTTTTGTTATGTTTATTTGGTTATCGCGTTTGAACAGATACGGTTGTTTTTTTTAATATAACAATTTACTTATCTAAACTATCTATAATTGAACTGAGTTCGATTCTATTAGCTCGTACTAATGAGTATCCGGTACTGAATACAAGCTCATCCTTGATCGCGCGATGACAGTCAACTGTTTAGTTATTTCCTTTTTAAACTTCTATGGTAAAAAAATATTCGGTTTCAGTATTCAATACAGATACAATACTCGCTTAGTCTCCAGGATTCAATCGGGGAAAGGATCTCGCCGACACTTTGCGAGTATTAATTGGTGCTGCACTGGAGACTGAGGCTGGGAAATTGGCACCGCCTTCGCAATTAGTTCCCGGCTCACTAATGCTCGTGTAACTTATGGCCGACGATAGCAGCCGTCTCATGTCGCTCATTAATGGATAGTTTCCATTACTAATCGACATCAAACAACATTTCACTTTGTTATTTAAGGGGTAATTATGGCTTCGAGCGTAAATTGGCGTTTGACGAAAGGTCAGTTTAGGTTATTTCATGTGGGCAAAACGATATTTTTAAAAAATAATTGGTTTTGTTTGACACTATGGTTTGTAATATTGGTCAGTGTAACTAATCACAGGTGGCGGCGAGCTGGGCAGGCTACCTGCCGGCGCCGCCGCACCTGTGCCCGCATGCCCGCTTACACATAAACGGCGAGCACGCGGCGTGAGGTCCATCTATTACTTATCACGCACTCGCTCCGGGGTCATTGGAGTGCATATTTAATGACTCCAGCGTACAAACACACCTAATGAATCCATTCAATACCCTAAATGGCGCGACTTACCTGATGTACGGACTTAATAGCAACACCGCATTTGTAGTCTTCAACATCTGTAGTGAGGATGTTATATCAAAGCTAGTTCTATAAATAATACATAATACATAGAAGTCTATTTAAACTATTTATGTACAAGATTGTGATTCTCTGTACATTCAATCAGACGTACCGATTTTAGTTTGTTGATTTTAACTTGAAAACAATCATTAATATTATGTTTCATTGTAAAACATAAAAATCTCGCGCGTTCCGAGAAGCAAATCAAAAACAAGATTCAATCATGAGATAAAATAATAAATGATTCCACTCCGGCACTTCTACACTTAAGTTGTTAAGAGCACTTCACATAACACTGCGCACGCGCTTGTGACGTGCACTTACTCGTACGCGCAATCCTCGGGGAGTTAGAATGTTATTCTTTGGAACGCTAAGCTTGACAAATCTGATAAGTTTTCTTTTACATAAGTAAATTCTAGTGACGATAGTTAAATCCATTGTGATGAAGACTTTGTCTGCGGAGCGGGTCGGCGGGGTGGCGGGTAGCGGGGCAGCAGGGAAGGGGGCGGCAGGGCGCCGGATCTTATCGCGTTTATCTGCGATATTGATTGCGGCCGTGTCGAAAGCCTCGCCTGGCCAAAAGCGAGTCAAACGCAGATTGAAACTTGTCCGTGCATAATGATCGATTGCCGCGTAATGGACACTGACGCACGACACCGATTCTCATAAAATACCAATGTGACACTGTACTCACATTTATGATTAATAATAACTCACTGGCGGGCATTTTTCACGATTGTTTATTGCGTGTCTTTATGTATTATGGAATATTACTTTTAAATGTAAATTAAAACACGATACTCGCATATGTCAGAGGAAGGAATTTTGGAAGTTTATCTCGTATTTTAAAGATGTAGGTCTCACCACAACATTACCAATTACCAAATTTCACGCTGTTATCGACCCATAACGGCGATGTAATGAGTTTTAAAAACCATTGGCTTGCCAAAAATTCAAATTCTTTACAAACAGCCATGATCTTAATCTGAAGATCGGAGATGCGCTTAGCATTTTACTGTTTTCTTTTTAATGATTTATGTTCAAGTCCCTAAAAGGATGGCGGTAAAATATATTTGAGGTGCTTTATGCCAAGGGTTCGATTAAAATCATTTACTGGTTGTCGTTTTTTGTTTATAAAATTGCGGCATAATTAAAAAAGTGGTGAATTTTGATGAGGTTAATGCGTAGTCGAAGCTCGGTGTGTTATTATGAATAATAACGGGTGATAAAGTTGTAAATTGTAAGCGCGTGAGGTCGCAGCGCTCCAGCCCGCAGTAGTCCCCGGCTGCCGACCGCAGCGCCGTTTGATTGATAACGCCTGCCATCAAATCACCGAAACTCCCCACGTAAATGCACTTGTCAAAAGAACTTACCAAAAAATCGCTGATATATCTTTCTCTTTGAACTGCGCAAAGTTAAAATTAAATTGCTACAGAAGATTTCGCGTTTTTAGGTTGATTAAGTGTTCTTTTGAAATGTGCATATTGACTGCACAGTAAAAGTAAAAAATGACTACTGTTAGATGATTAAATTATAATGTGACAGAACATTCATTTACGGAGCATATAAAAAAATGTGACGAAAATACATTTTTCTATGATTAACCGTTGTTTCTTTCTCTTTGACCGTTTGGTTACAAGCCTGGCGTCGATGGGACAAGTATAATAGTGTTTGCTAGTTATGATTAACGTTCAATTATCGTACAGAGTATGGAGGTGTAGGAAGGCGATGTAACGGCGCGTGACATCCACCTGTCGCGTGCGCCGCGCGTGCACCGCCAACTGCCGGCGCACGGCTCGCAGCACACAGCACACAGGTCGCGGTCCGCGACCAGCAGCGCCCACTTGCCGTGCCTTCCGCCTCGCGCCTCAGCCACGTACCGTGAAGGAGCACCTGACGCCACCCGATGTCCTGTTACCATGACCACCCAGTGCAAATATACCACACTCCATACTAACACTTTTATACATAGATGTGTTTTAAATTTCAAAAGTATTAATTAAACGTAGACTTTGGTGTGTCAAGTTTTACTTGATGCAAACTGCATTATGTTTTTTAAATAAATAGTATATGTGTTGGTGGTAATGACTGACTTGACTTAATGTTTATAAGTCCCCGGTGTGGGGCTCGTTCTATCCTCATCTCTGCTGTGTTTTCGGTCTATGTCAATTTGATCGTTTTTATATCCCCTAGGTTGGCATTAATACACTCAAGAGCAATGAATCCGTGTCACTTAAAAAGCCCTATAAATCTAGAACTAAGAATGCTAGCTTTATACGATGTTTCATAAACAATATAATACCCCTTAAATTAAGGTATTAACACTTCTTAGTTATTGCAAGGTTGCATCAGAAAAAGTCAATGTAAAAAAAGAAGAGTTTCGACGATGGAACTACAAAATTACTGCACTTCAGTTTACTTTTTTTTCTAATCTGTTTTTAAGTGTGCCTATAAACCATATCGATAGTAATCCTTGTCCTTAATGTTTCCTAGTTGTGTTTTAAGGCGAGATCTGCAGTTTTTTTCTTTATACAATTTTTAATTATATAAGGAGAAATTATATTGTCTATTAAACACTGTTCAATTGATTAAGTTAACATACATAGTTTTATGGATTTTTAGGTATATTTAGGCCCTTAGGTGACCCGTATTCATCGCTCTTAACTGTATTATAAAATTATTGTAATAACGTATATTATTTGTCCGTTTTCAATTTGGTATTAATCAAAACTTTTTCAAGTGGTCAATAACAATCCTACATTCAAATTTATGTAAAAAGTAATTTCTTCAGAAGTTTTTGAATATAAAAGTTGTTCCGACATATAACATTCAGGTATTTTAAAATATTAATACTTTATTTAACAGTTACTTGTGTTTACATCAATGAATACGATTATTAAAAACCAATAAAAGAATCCCACAGCCGCTGCGAGTACAAGCCCAGTGGGAGATACGAAAATATTGAGGATAATATCGGCACACTGGGTGGCCGCCGCGAACAAACAACTAGATCGCCTACGCGGCTGCAGGCAAAGGTTATCATTAGAGACCGCGAGATTACGTAACATTTTAGGCCTAGTGCTTTTGTATCACCCGACGTTACTTAAACACTAACAATCACATTGAATTTGTTTTTTTTTTTTGTTTAAAAATGTGTTTGTATCTTGAAGTAGTATGATCAACTCTAACTCATACGGCTTGATCGATTTCAAAGATTGCAAGGACACTCTATTCGGGTTTTTTTCTGAGAACGTCGGAGAATTACGATCAGTTGTAATACTCGGATTTTGTTATTTTGAAAAATAGTATGGTCTTATAAATAAATGTTTTTTATGGAGTATATTTCATTTGACAAAAGATATCAAATACGTATTGTATGTTCTTAATGTGTGACATTTATAGAGAGTGCGCAAGTGGCACGCGCAGGCATGGGCAGCATGGGCAAGCAGGCAGGCGCGCGGCGCGGCGCGTGGCGCTGACCGGCGACCGCCACGCTCCGCCGCCTCGCACCCTCTACCCCTATCACCGTGACATTACCACTTTTTACAATATTCGTACTCGTCCTAACATCCTTCTAACCGTCATGTGCACGACAGATGGACCCAAACAAAGATAAGACAAAATAATCACATTAACATTGCCCCGTAATTAAAACGAAGAGGAGCCGACCTCCGGCTAATACTAATTGTGGCATGTGGTGAACATTATTACGTGTATAGTGGATGATTTTGCAGATAAGCTTTTTTTTATATCGTGCGTTACACGTCACGTGATACGTGTTATGTAACAGCCGCTATATCAGAATTTTTAAACGATGTTAAAAACTAATTCAAGTGTAGAAATTACGTTATGTATATCGTTTTAGTCTGCGTATTTGAGATCTATACGAGCTAGTTTTTCTAGATGGTAAAGGAAAGATAGAAGATGTAAGTGAGTCAAAAGTCGCATACGCGATGTCGACGCAGCGGCAACGCGACGCGGCGGCAGCGGCGGCGCGAGCGCACTGTTGCTGCATTTAATTTATAATTACGGCCGCCGACCCGAGAGCCGGACCTGTCGCGGTTTCACCTGCTATTATTGCCATTTAATACATTGTTATTGCATTTATTACGTCGATTGATACAGATTTGGCCGTAGTAAGCTTTAACGAATGACGGTCATAAATGAGAGTATATCTCCGCGCCGATTTCTCCTTATAAACACACGCGTAACGATCTCATCTCTTAGTTGTGGCGATTTAATTGACATGATTAAGATTTTTATAACCCTCTCGATACATTACGCGAAAGGAAAGTAAAACGGAATTTACCATTAATGTTTAACTTTCTTATACGTACACTTTGTATCGACGTCTATATTGTAAAATTGATCATTCTTTTCGAATTTATTTTCCGGATACATTTTTTTAAAATTGTTTTTAGAAGGTAGTTTCGGTAGTACAGCTATTGTTTACGTATATCTGTTGTTTCGGAGATATCGGAGGTGAGGGTCGGTGAGTGTCGGAGTGTCGGAGTGCCGGAGTGGCGGCGCACGCCTACGCCCGCACCGTTATGCAGCGGTTAATTTTTATACCGAGCGAAGATTATTGTATTAACGCCCGCGCCCTCTCTCCCGACCGGGAAACGACTGCGACCTCTCCGCCTCGCACTCGTGCCCGGGACAAACAATATCTTTATGATATCTTAAATCATTAAGTGTTACGATGTTTGTCGCCATTCAATTTATGTGGACGGTCGTCTCGTGAGGTGTACTTTATCTTGTTACTAATTAAAAATGTTTGTCTTTTTTTATTAAAACGACACGGCAGTTTCACTGTACCTGCTTTGAATACATTCAAATATTTGAATGTACTTTATATATTTGATTTAAAATACATTAATATATTAGTAGATTTTACTGTCTTATCCATAGAAAATATAAAATAAATTAAAAACAGAAGGCAACAAGTGCTATCTCCGCTTAGCTAGCGCACAGTGCCTCAGTAATGATACTCTCATTTGCGAAGGAGCCGAGCTCTGCGTACTTTATGTTCTCTTTTCTACTTATAATGAACTCGTTATGAAGCAGTCATAAAATACACACGTCATAACGTGCGACGCCACACGAACAAAGATCTAATTTAAAAGACTTGAAACTATGGATACGAACCCATAAATGTTTAATTTAATCGCCTTACTTTTTCTTTTAATAGACGTGCGCCTTGTTGTGGGTGTGTAGGCGGACGCTCGTTGATGTCTTTTGTATGAATTAATTCACTATGCTACGTAACTAAACATAATTAATTCTATTTTAATAATAGACCAATATTTCTTTCATCGATTTAGGCATTTTAAATTTAAATTAAATGTAATATAAAATAGAACGTACACTGTTTTTTGCAGATTTGCTTGCAAATTTTAGTATTGAGATATTCCTTGTCACGGTGCAAGCTTTATAGAATTAAAGCGTAAGTTTGTGGAGGCAGGGAGAAGGATCGCTACCAGAGAATAATCTCTTCACAGGCGTAGAAGCGCGTCGTGTGCCGCCCACGCGGCGCGGCCGAGGGCGCCATACCTTACCGTCTCGTAGTCTCAGCATTGGCACGGGATGTTGGGATTTATCGCGCGGCCGACGCAACGTCGCTCCGCGCCGCCATCGCACCGCCTCGATTGATGCCGTCGCTCCGCGCCGCTATAACTACCCATTACTATGAAGGCTTTCTCGACAAACAACGTTTATGTCCACAAACAAAGCTTTAAATATCTGCAGTGAATATTCCTTCGTAAATATCCTTATTTAATATTTCATCGAGTACTGTTATGTATTCGATTCTATTGAATGCAAATTTGAGATATTCCTTTGTTTTTATTTTGAATATTCTGTTCTCTGTACGGTACTGTTTTGGAACAAAATAAATATCAAAAGTAAATTAAAGATCTTAAAAAAAAACAAAGAACGCATTTGTAACATAAACATCGGACTACGCGGCATTTTATATTCATCTTTAGCATAAATAAGATTGTAAAGAGATATACGCCATAACGTCCTTTCTTTTTTATATCAATTAAAAAGCTTTATGCCAAGTACATTTGCATGAATGTCATTGAGTGGAGCGCCTGATGATATTGTGTTACAAGTTGTCAGGCGCTCGTGGTGCGGATCCGCGTATCACGATGTACTCATATTCAGTCGCGTAATTAGTGTGGCGACAGTCGCCTTACCAGTGGACATTTAGGACCTTTAGCGGTGTTCTATTTACAAAGAAAGAAGACGGAGACAAACTTAAACAATTAAAACTTTTGTGAGCCATTTCACTATACTACTTATAAAACGGCTTAACTCACGCACACGCAGTGAGCGACGGGCCGCGAACGCGCTATAGTACCGTTCCCACTCACCCTGAAGATGAGCCCCCGATGGGCTCGAAA
>JAODUI010000001.1:4170699-4218855 GCA_027563995.1 Papilio gigon | reverse complement strand
GAGGAGAGGGGTCAACTCGTGGGTGGGGGTTGGCGGTGTGTGGGGGGGGGCGGGGGGGTGAGGGGGGGGGGGGGGGGGGGGGTGTTGAATGCGGGGGTGGCGGCGAGGCGGCCAGGTGCTGCGTCGCGGGGCGCGTGCATAACGGTCGCGGCACGAGCGCGCCGCGCGCCGTGCGCTATGGCGGAAATAGCGATGGACAGGGGCGCCGCGCCGCGCCTCGCTTCGGGCAGGTGGTGCCCCGCCAGACCAGACTCCTCGCACAATTGCCGGTTAATTCTACGCATACATTACTATATGAATTAAATCACTGCTTTACATATTTACCACAAACAATCATGGTAATATATATATATATAGGTGCCATATGAATAAGTGACGATGGATTAATTTTGGGTAGCAACACTGTTTTTGTAAAGTTTTAACACAACAAAATGTTTTGGTAACAGTACAGGATGTATTGATCTTTACGTTATGTTAAAAAGATTGCTTAATAGCAAATTATTTTCAGATTTATAATAATATTCTAGAAGTGGTTGCTTATTATCTTAAAATACTAAGCAATTATTGCGTAAATAAATTAAATTATTATTTTATTCATCTTCTTACAATAAATAAGCAAACGATTAGAAATTTAAAAGTATGGAATTTGGACAAGTTTATATTAATAATGCACAATTTCGAAATAATAATTGTATAGAATGTACTCCAGAAACAGTTTAAAACCTGATAATGATGTATACTATTACAGTTAAAGAAATCTGTATCGAAATGTCCAGCTCTAGTTAATTGTATTTCATTAGTGGATTTATAAGGAACAGAAGTTATCAATCTTTTTTGTCTTTGCAATTTATTTTCCACAAACAATGTACAGACACCTCAACAGAGAAGCAATCTGATAGTTCTAGTCAGCGCTGTCGACTAGTTTTTTTAGAGAAAGAAGTTGGTAAAATATTGAAGATGATCAAAAGAATCCGTTATAAAATCAGTTTAGTCAACTTATAGAAAAAAAAAACTCCGCACACCTGAGCCGTATCTATTATTGTTATCGCGCTGGCATTTGTATCATTGTTTGTCTGCTTACCTTTTACCTTCGAATATAAAATGCTACACAAAAGTGTAGGCACCCACGAGCAGCGAGGAGCAGCCATTGAATTGAATCAGTGCAGCTATGCCGCCAGCCGGCAGCTGGCCGCGCGTGCAGAATCACATGTCTGTACCCGAATCGCACATCTGCAACCGCCGGGGACACAATACAACAACGTTGTAAGCGCCCATCACGTTTCCAACGAGGACTCTGCTATACTATTACACTTACGGCCGTTTGGTCTTGAATTAAATGATTAGGGTCTCCCCCATTCATTGTTTTGAAGGCCAATAGCCAAACGGCGTAAGCGACAATGCCGATGGAAGATTACTTGACGTTCTTCCACCGATCTCCTTGATGTTTCGGTTACTCTACAGAACAAAGTTACAAGTGATTACCGACCTTAACATTATTAGTATATGGTAAAATTTGATCTATCACTTTAAATATACAACATAAATAAAGTTCCACTTCAGCCCATAAAATACGCTGGATATACTCCCTTTGGATTTTGAATCATTGAACCTTGCAGGTAGGTGAGTAGTTTAATTTTGAATAATGGCATAGCTGTAGAGTTCTATATAAAGCACACTGGTCCATTCAACGCTTTTATAAACACTTTTAATACAGATGGATTGAATATATTAATACAGGATGCTCTCAGGTCGTACAACAAAATCATGTTCCTTGTATTAAATTCATTTATTTAAAAATCACGACACACATTACATATTTTTACAATTGAACACAGCATTCTTTTTTTTTAATAAGTACATTTGTATCAGAGAAAAAATATTATGATGTAATTTCTTGAATTATTTTTTAATAACTCATTACAATAAATATTAACTGAAATTAGTACCGACGTAAAGAAAAAAAAAAAAAAACTCTTTATGCATTAATTCAATACCAATAATACTTTGTTCGGTTTATTTAATATCATTATTTTATTTAAAATAAGGTTACATATTATTTAAAACTTGGAGTTGCAACATCCTGTATACGACGGTTCGTAACAGCTGAGATTTGGGCACACGCTACGCGGCCGCGGCCGGTGCGAGCCGCCGCCACCGGCCACCTTTCACCCCTCGCGCATTCCCCAACCGTCCTCACTTAGGTATTACACACACATGTTTTAAGGACTAACGATTGAAAAAAATAAACGTATTAGTACATTATACATAAATCAAATCTTTCATTATAAAACTTTCCTAAACCTGTCTTCTACAATATGTTAATATTCCCTGTGTTTTCTTTTATTAGGCATTTACATTTTATAATGAAACCGTTCGTAATGCTAGATGCTATACTAATCTATAAACAGTAAGTATAGAAAAAATGAATATTCCGTTAACGTCATTAGTATCGAAGGCTTGTTTACATATTTCATTTTAACGGTGGCATGCCTTATCGTGTCCGTGTTAACACTTTTTTTTTATCCGGTAGCACCTTAAGCGCGAAGTTTATTCTTTTTTTTATTAAAGTCGAACTAAACTTATCTTGTAATTTCAAACGTGATATAGATAATTATCAATTAAGCTAGTTCAATAAATTAATTAGACTAGATACGTTTAAGATAATGTAGGGTCATTAATTTCGTTTCGTAACCGATCCAGATGTAGTGTTCGTTGGATTAACTGAGGACAAGAAATATGAACATTTCGTTCCCTGTCCGATTTATACTTTAAATCTAGGGAAACAAAAATAGTAAGGTTCCCACATACTGTTATTTTTTTTTACAAAAGTAACGGTTATCCCGATTTTTTGCGTTTCTTAGTTGCGTCAAGGTATTTATAGTGGAATGGGGAGAAGGGGGAAAGTCCTGGGGTTGTCGACGCAGCTGCATCATGCGCAGGACCATGTTCAGACAAGTTGGTTTTGGAACGAGATTAATATGGCCATTTTGTACAATACATTCCTGGATACTATGTACTGTGGTTAATAAACGTCGTCGTCTATAGTGCGCTGTGTCTGTACAAAATTGAAAGTAATCATTAGGCAATGCAGAAATAGAATCAGTTATCAGTGCCTAGTATCGGCCACCACGAGGCAGGTGCAGGCTGAACTGTTTCACTAACCTGATGTAGTCTCGATGTAAATGTAACTGACATTTTATTTGCAATAATGTAAATGATTTAAATATTTAAACACCGAGGATTTAAATGCCTTTATTTGGCCATTTTTAGTGTTTTGTTATTATAGTTCAGTTGGGTTCTGATCTGTTCCTAACATCTATTAATAAATATCAAAATCACTATTATACACGTGCCTTTAAAATGTTATACCGATTTAATGTTTACATACTTAATTGAAATGTAACTCATCATATATGAATAATCAGAAAAACATTCTTCGCTGCGATACTAAGAAGATAATTTGCCTACTAACGTTATTGCCTAAGAAGTAATTTTTATATGTCAAAGAAGAATAAATACCAAAATGTATTGTAATTGTACAATTGGTTAGAGTTAAGGGTAATATATCAAAGCACAAAGTAATCAACAAGGGTGCTTTAAGACAATAAGTGAATATAGCTGATACTATAGACGCTTTATTATTAGTTCTCTTGCTGGTATCTAATTGTGCACCAGCGAGCTACGAACTGGCGCAGTCAGTTATACTTTGATCTGTCAAGATAGCGTGACGAGACGAATATTATAACTTCAAATTTAAACGTTTAAAATTACAACAATCGTTTGTAGAATTATAGATTACTGACAGATATAGTGTGCGTTAAACGTAATTACTTAGAGGCGAAACGGCGGACACACCCGTTCCGGGACACCTTTTCATTTAATCAAAACTTGTTTGCACACCCAACAAATGGTGTCGGTTCGCGGAGGGCGACCGATCCGTACCGACGGCGACGTACAGCATAGTCGCAGCCGAACCTTGCACCGGTTTATTTGACGACGCCATCTTTTGATAGAATTTTTTTATGTGCATTGAAATTTATTAAAAGCGCAGCGCAAGGGTGCGCGTGCGCAGCGACAGCACAGATTGACACACCTGGCCGTCACCATGCCTGCGCGCGCCTCGTCCTGCACGCTGCGAGGATGCGTTTTGTCTAATACAACATAATGTGATAAACATAAAAAAACTATTTAACTTTGTTCCTCATGTATTGTTCTCGTAAAACCACAAAAAGTCATATTAGAGCCATATAGTTCCGCTACTAATAAAGCTCCATCGCTTTTCCTGTACGTTTACATAGATTTTTTAGATTATTCGTTTTAAACACAATAAGGAACTCTCGTCGAATAATTTTTGTTATCAAAGAAAAGTGATTAGTGACAGCGTAATGAAGCGACAGAGGGAGTTAGAGCGTAATGTGGCGCGGTGTAGAGTGGACAAGGCGACGCCGACGGGCTATTGGCGCATGTCGTGTCGCGGGCTCGCAGGCAGACGAGTGGTCTGTCGGCGACGTTGCGTGCACGGTGAGCTGCTCCGTGCGGTACATGGCTCGATGCGTGTCACCCGGCGACCGCCCAGCGCGCCAATAAATGTTATTTAGGAACCTGTAACAACACCAATCAATGTTTTATCGATATACTTCATAATGTTTTATATTTTATTACCAACATGGGACTCGAAAGATTTATCTAGTATTCTTGTGCTTCCTTTTTCCATTCTTCGAGTAGTTAAAGATCGTCCAGTTTAGGTGTTGCCACATATTTTTCTTAAAACGGTAAATGTAACATTATTATTTAAAAGGAGATGATATGAAGTAAACATTTTAAGGAATAAAATTCGAATGGAAAATAATACGATGTTAAACGAGAAAGGCATCGAAACGTTGGACTTAAAGAACATACAAAAACTTAAATTTTGTGGCTACGTACAAAAATTATTTACAACTTCATCATTTCGAGCCATAACAAGCGGGCGCGCGCCACACACTGCATTCTTAAAAAGCCAACCAATCGAGCTCCACAATCGTATTAAGAATTTTTATCGACAGGTTAGCAACACATCGCGTTGTGTGTGCGCAATATATTGTCACATCGCTGAGATTAAGTCATTTTATTTATAACTAGCGTTCCCCCGCACATCTCTGCGTTGTACGTCGCGGATGATTTCTTTTTCTCTCAAAACGAAAACATTTCCGATGTACTTTCAAGCAATAATTTGTGTTTTAAAAAACTTTAACCCACATAAACAACATTGACGACTTAACGTAACAATCCAGTAAAAATTTTGTACTGTGTGCTAAATATTTAAGGTTTAAAATTTTTACGAAATTTGAGGAATTCATTAATAATGGGTTTTCAAGTCTCGTTATTAATTTCCTTGCTTATAAAATAGAGTATATTTGTATATTGTGATTGTGATACTAAGTGATTTCAGCAAAGTAACCGCTTATGAATGACAAAGGGATATTAATACATATAACACGAGTGTAGACACCGCATTTACGCACTCACTTTGCACCCTTCGAACCTTCTAAATAGATGTTGCAGCCCCTCCCCTTTAGCTTAGGACTGTGTATTTAGACGAGAAAACTATTACCGGAAAATAATTTGCTGCAATATGGGTATTTAAATCTAAAACTTAAATACACAATTCAGATTAAATTTTACAATAATTGTTTGTAATAAAACGAATTAAACCCGGAAATTAACACAATAACTTATTAAAAACTTCAACATGAAGAGAATCCATTGTTTTACAACATGCTGAGCAATCGTTTGCGTTAGCTGCTCGGGCTGACGGCAGGAAGTTACGATGTTAGCAATCACGTTTATTCCAAGAACAGAAGGCGTCCGGAGGTCGGTCGCCGAATCAGTGCCTTTGTGCCAACTTTGTCCGCGGTCTTTTCCGTGCTGCAAATCAGAAACTTCAAAATGAGCACACTGCACACTCTGAGGCGACTGCTGGCGTTATTAGCGTCCATAAAGTGTCATTATGGTAACAGTACTCCATTGTTGTTTTCGGCAACGGCCGCCTCCCTATTTTCCTCGTCCGGTCTCGGCGCGAGCGCAATGTAAGGTTGTCGCGTCACGGCGAGTTATGACCGATATGGGTTACGACCGTCTCTTGCGAAACTTTTACAGGCCAGAATATCCGACGAAATATCGCCCGGTTTAATGGCCTTCGAAATTTAAGTGCCAAAGAAAAGTAAATCACTTTGACGTGTCTCGAACTTAAATTTTTAATTTGATGTGGATAAGAATGTTCTGCGAGATGTCGCCGATAAGTAAAAACCTTCGTCATAAATGTATCTGACATATTGACGACGCGGTAACACCGCAAGTTAATTTACATCCTTCAGCTTATAAAACACAATAATCTCTGTTCACTATTTAATATAATAATTATCTAAAGGCACTTCTTGCCAACAGAATACTACAATATCATTTAGTATTGTTAATATTATAGCGCGAAATAGAATAGAATTCGAATCCCGCCATTCGACTGTTGTCGTCGACCATTCCTAACACAAGCCTTTTTCAAACTTACCAGGAATGGTCACAAGAAATATTAGCATAGTAACAAAAAAAAACTAAAGTGACGCAACGATCCGAAGTGGACCTTGGCCTTCAACCAAAAAAGTCTTCATTTTTCTCAATGTGGATATTTAGGATCTGACAAAATCATTGTCTAAACTACATATTTTTAAACGGACAAAAATAAAACTAAGTACGTTAATTAGAAACATTACACTTTTAACAGAGTTTATGTACAGTTACATAATGCTTCCAATATAATTGTCATTGACCTGTATAGAATGCTTGCTTGCGTTGGTGTTTTGCATGAATATTGTTTGTCGCGCTCGTTTTATCGATGCCAAACTTGTGAAAGGATTCCTACGTACGATGTCCTATGATTGTTTTGTTACAAAAAAAAAATTGCCGATACAATTGTAATTTACTTATGCAATATATTGATTTAACATCGACATGCGTTATTATGCAGTAAACAACGTGACTTCATTGTTATGCAAAGTTATTGTGTAATAATTAGTACCGATGATTACGACGATTATATAACACAAACTAACTACTTATACTACAAAAATTGTCAAATAGAAACAAATGATTTCGATAACAGTTAGGATATAGTTACTCCTTCGGCCGATAATAATTGAAGTACCAATAGCCTAATGGTTAAGGGTACGGACTACCGATCTATAAAGCGTGGGTTCGAATCCTACCATTCGACTATTGTAGTGGTCTATATCCAAGCACAAGCCCAGAGCTTAGATGGAGTGGTAAGAGAAATATTAGTGATTTAACTAAAATCTACTAGTATCTTAATAAAAAATTAAAGCACCAATAGCCTAATGGTTATGGGTAAGGACTACCGATGTATCGGTTTTTGGTTCGAATTCCACTATTCGACTATTGTCGTAAATCATATCCTAACAAAAGCTTTATCAATCTTACCAGGAATGTTTACAAGAAGATATTAGTAAATCAACAAAAATCTTCTAATACTTTTACATAAAAATCAACCCGTCAAACTTTCAAGTCCGCGGTACCTACTAGTAGGATACACTGGTACAACAATATCGCATGCGTGAAGTCTTCAACAATGGCTTTAGAAAGTGCAACGCAGTCATCCTTATGCCCGCCATTGTCGTCATGTTGATATGTAAAGCGACTTTCGATTAATTTAAGCTCATATAGCTTGTTATTAGCATTGTTATTGGCCTATTGTTCGGGAAAGTATAAAACAATGATTATTGAAAATCATTATGAAGATGTCAGACGGTGATCAAGGTTTAATATGAAAACGTACGCTCCAGCGGGCAAATATAATAGCTGTAATGATATGAAGACAATGGGTCCCTGGGTGCAGCTCCACGTCGGATGTTGAGGAAAAGACGATCGCGCTTTACCACTTGACTGGAGCTGTCGCGCTCTACTGACCCCGCCGATGTGCCGCAATCAAAATATCTTTTGTTATTTAAATACTTATAAAATGTAATGATTAGACTTTATGGACGTTACACTTCAGTGTCAGCGACCTGGTGCGAGCCAGTATAAACTAACGAGCTTCGTGTATGACAATTTAAAATCTAGCTAGAAGTAAAACTAAAAAACTTTAATCAAAGCAGTTATTAATAATTACTACGTTTTTCTTCCTTTCCTATATATCTTTAAGTAATCTTATAAAAAATCAAATATTGTAGCCGCTGAAACGCGCGTTTTAGTGATTTGATGTGGAACAGGTTGTCCAGGTAAGGCCTGGCTCAATGGAGGTGTAATGAGCGCTATAGAAGCGAGTCGTCACCTGCGGAACCCGTCGCTATTGTGCACAATGACGCGCTCAATGGCGCCGCGGGGCCGTGAGGCAGCGGGGCCGTGGGGCTGCAGGGTTACGGGCACCGCTGAGCTTCATTCACCTCACCCGAATTCATTGCACAAAGACAGTACAAACTTTTATGTATCGACAAGTTGTCGTTGCTTGGTATGTAAAATAATGTATAGACTTTTGTTTGTTGACGTGGAAAAAACATCACATGACGATGTCATCATCAACGGTATCAAATTATATCGTACACTTTTAATACCATAATCTAGTAATGCCTATATGTATTTAAAATCTGTATTATATGCGAGCAAGGGCAAGTAATTTTTAAGTATTTAAAAGTTAATTAGGTGTTTTAGTAGTAGATTATCGTGATTATTAATATTTGCCGTTTAAAATAGAGTCAGTCAATCTAGAACTTGACACCCGACCCCGCAACCATGTAGAACATTCGTGCTAAAATTAAAAATGAAGAAAAGAAATACTTACTCAATATATATTTGTATATATATAAGTTGTACAAAGAAAGCTTTTTTCATTACCTTTCTATTTTATAAGAATTTATATATCAACATAAGAGCTTACCCTTGCATTAAACTTAACATCAAATAATAAGTAATGCATTTGGGTTGTATTGAAAAGGAGCAAAAGTACTTTATCCGACTGCCAGTTGCACTGAGCCTGCGCCGGATACAGTCGTATGACCGGAAACACTTGTTTGAACGATCCGCAGGTACATTCTCGGTAGTTTAATACAAACGCATACGTCCGAGGAGCCCAGCGGGACCCTCCGCACACGTGCACGCCGCGGCCCCGAACTGATCCCCTCCTCGAGATCCGGATTTTATTGCGTCGTTCCTCACCAATGGAACTCGGAATGATTTTCATTGTGCAATAAATGAACTCGTTGACCCAGGGCCCATCACTAGAGCGGGCTTCGACTTAAATTTACTATTGTTAACATTTTAAACGATTTTATCTTGACAGAACAGTTCTGCATCCGTTTATAATAACACATATTTGTTTTGTTCAAGCAACATTTGGCACTCGCTTCTAATACACTAGGAAATTTCTCATATTCTTTACTAAGTTGTTTGTAGAATATTGAAGGTTCAAAGGCCCAGAGTAACGCCAAAGAATTGTGGTATAAAAGGTACGTAAGATGTGACAGACGAGCAAAGGAGCCAACTGAAAACCAGCACAGGGACAGTGTAGGGCGCTTGCACACGTTGAGATGGCGTTTTAAGTCACGCTGTTCTTTAATTGATTGTCTGAAATATTCGTGTAACGTGTTTCTCTAATATGTGTGGCAATAAATATGTTACCTTTATTTCTTATTTAGCTGATAAGAACGATGTTCACATATGTAGAAAATCAACTATGAGCACTAAAATTCCGATGTAAGAGGATCTGCTTGCTGACGTAAATTTAATGAATAAATAGAATCACAGTACAGATAGGTACACATTCTTTGAGCTAAATGTCTATTTGTCATTTTACAAATTGAATCGTTCAATTGCTGCAGGGAAGTATCAGATAAGGATTTTAATGTAAAACCTCCTTACGAACATGCCCGCAGTGTTCCAAATAGTTCTCGGCGAGAGGTGCAAAGCCTATTAATCAAACAATAGGCATTCCGTGAAACAGTGTGTCGGCGAGATGTGCGATAAGGGTCCGGTAGCCGCCGCGGCGCGAACGACTCGCTCGCCTCGCTCCCTCACGCCCCGCCACCATTACCTTTATACTCAAATGCTTCTGAATAATTGAACAAGTTATTTATAAGTTTCCTCTTTAGAAACGAATCGTGTGCGCGATCGGAGCCGGATGCCGCCACCCTTCGGAGGGCATGCCTTCACAAAGGCATTTAGTCTATTTAAAGACATCCCGGTGGGCGCCGAGCTGCGCGGGAGCCCCGGCCTCATCGCACGTGCGCGCCGTGTCCTGCGCTCGCCGACCTGTCAATTACTGTCACCCGCACCGCACCTAGCGCTGGCAACTGCCTCGAGACACGAGACTGATGGCTGAACCTCGTCGACGACGTTTCTCCCTGGTGACATCGAAAGTCGCTTTGTATTGCTACAGATTGTGTCACAAATTTACCACTGATTGTGGGTAAATTGAAAACATATCCTCTGTAAACTAGAAGCTTTATATAAGGAGTCTAGAAACATAAATTTAAGTATCGACTTATTCAGTACGTTAACCAAACAATACGCGTAGTATTTGAGTTATAAACTTCACTTCATTTTTAACTAGTGAATTTATATTTCCTCGAAGTAACGACTTATCAGGACTCATGACAAGAAGTATAACCATGACACGAAAACAATGGTCATCGATTATAATGGTTAGTGATGCGTAAATTATTGCGTTCGCATAAGACAGGCGCGGGCGCACCTAATGGCTCAAGCCTTCTTACACTCCGGAGCATGTCCTTCGATCACGCATCAGTGCGACGATCGCTCCGCTCTACAACTTGTGACATTTTGCTTGCAACAATAGAATTTTATCTATACGTACATCATGTGACTTTCTATTTGCTTAAGACAATAACATGCGTCTCGTTACATTGGAATGGGAATAAAATTGCAACGAAACAGAACCATATGGGCCTTTACATAGAAGCATTTAATTAAAGACAACAGCATCAAGCTTAATGTATGTCATCACAGGGAGGTTCAACCATGCTGACCCTGAGCGGATTTAGTGATTTTACACATATCTTTAAATTTCTTTGCCTTCAACTGTAAGAACTTCGGGTAAATTTACGTATTAAATTAGAAATTCTTAATTACAAATATTTATAATTAAATTTATGTAATAAGTAATGAAGACCAAATAATGTAATAATAATTACTTACTCTCAGTAAGCAGAAGTGAGCATTGTTTCCGGCGTAGTTTAGTAGCGAGCACTGCATCGTAACTCGGAGGTAACATGAAGCCCCAATCTCGTCGCCGATTTCCGCCTCGACCCCTCACCTGCCCGCCGTTTCCCGAGCGCGCTGCCGCACTCCGCAGCGCCGCACCGTCGCCTCTCTCACGCACCACATTCCTGTGACAACCCTCCCATTCGTCAAGCGGTGCAACGACCTCAATAAGCACGCTCCCCTCATGAATTTCAAAATATCGGAACCACATGTTCCTGACCTTCCTTTATATTTTCTGAATGTATCGACAAAATGGCTTTCGCTTCCTATTTGAATTACTAATGCCTTCTGTGTGACTCAATATAGATTTTAACATTTTACACTTATTTGTTTGTTGTATTTACTGCGTGAATTTTATTTCAACCAGCCTTCGTCGAAGAACGGCAGTTATTGTTAAATTGCACTCTTTTGGTCTTTTCGTTTAACTTATTCAGGACCGATGAGATAATTTTTTTTTGTATGAACCAGTAAATCGCAATTACTTCAAAAAAGGTCGACACCTAAGGAGTCTTTTTATTAAATGACGTGTTGTTCATTTCATGTAACAACATGTTACAAAAACAATAAACAATCCAGACAGACATTCGAGATGAAGTTGATAAACGAAGACTAAGAGAGCCACAGACAATAGAAACTGATCTAATTATTTAACCGGCGAAGTAACAATAAGTTATTCGATTCAAAGAATTCGCTGACATCGTTTCCGGCATCGATTACGTAAGCAAATCAATCGAGTTCAAATATCGCACAGGCCATCTCATTCTGTAGTCGAGACACTTGCATAATTGGACCGATTTGCACAGAGCGGCCGCATTAGCCATCGAGTTAGGAGACCAGATCGTTGCGCAAACTAACAATAATCGATGCTTTGCCGATGAAACAGTGAAATCGATGTTCCGCGGCCGAGTTACCGCATCACTTGTTCTATATTTAATGGTTAGATTGATCCCTTATAATGAGAACTTCCATTAATTTCGTTGCAACATTATTTATGTAACTGGGTGCTTTGGGCAACGCAACGGCGACACTGTACAACAATAAACAAATACTTACGAAAATTGAAAAGATACCATCGAATAAAATACATGTGATTATTTCTTTGGCCGACCCAAGACATAGGAAATCATAGTTTAGTCGATATCTACTGCATTTTACACATTATATAACATGCATAAATTTATCTATAGTGCAATTTAGCATCGTTCACGGTACTCCATATGATCCTGATCACGGAACATGGGCGACGTCACGTTGATTAAATCAAACCGCACAGGTCGGCGCGGTAACGGGCCGGCCATAATTTCTCGCGGAGTGGTGGCGGTCGGCGAGCAGCGACCGGCAACGGACACAGGCACATGCAGAGGCCGACTATTCGCATGTCATATTCAATCACATCAGTACGCCACTGGCCGCTTGTTCCTAATACGCGATTAGGAGTAATTAGATCAATACCCAGACAAGGTAATTAATTTTCTACGCAAACAAGTTCAGAATGAAAGGGTAATTATTTTATAGTTGATTTGCTATATCTTGCCTCATCGCGCCGGCACTCCTAACGAGTTGTAACACGTCACATCTATGCCTAGTAATCTGAAATGCTTATTTTTATAAATGTTGCCGATTAACTATGGATCTTTATTCTATGCTCTAACAAACATCAGATATTTTACGACTCGATTTATTTCTTATTTTCTTTTCTTTTCACTCCCCTATTATCTTGTTCTTATTTAAACTTGCGGTAGTAACGAGTAAGTTCTGTAAATAGTAAGTTTGATAAATGCGTTACCTCGTGTAAAGATCGGTTAGAGTGTTGTGATGTTCGGTTGTTATCCTCTCGCGAGCATACGCAACAGTTGCAAAACAATTGGCCCAAGATGCATATTAGGTCTGCACTTAGGATGTGTGCGAGGTCGGTACCTGCTGTGTGCTGCGTAGCCGATAGCGGCGGGCGGCGGGCGGCCACCCAGAGCGCCTCAACCAACAAAGGCGAGCCCGTGAACCCATTCACGCGATCCCCCAGCCCGCTCCAATAAGTTAACCGCATTCCCTGGCCAGCAGCGCACCACCGTCTGACACGGAGCCATTTTAATCGGTCCACCCGGACGGCGGACCCACTGCTGGCCCTGCATTCACGAACATCCAGCGTAATTTAACACTGCAACTTAAAGACGCCGAGATAACAAAATGAAGCCCTTATATCTAACATATTTATGTGATGGCTGTCTGCGTACGGACCGTAAAACATAGTGCGGCTAATTCAACAGCGTCTCGATTGCATAATGTAGAGCGGTGCGGGAACAGGTCCACTGCTATACCACGGTAACCTATTGATTATGATAAAAACATTATATTTAAGACAATATTAAGTATAATAAAAAGTTATTTTATATATTTTAAATTGCATTTTAAAACTAACTAAATCATAGAAGTTAAATAATATTGTTTGTCTTTAATAGATAATAGATTTCAGTTAGCGGATGTTCGTTTATTCAATTGAATTTCCCTTTCGACAGTCAGACAAGTTTTGAGGCTGAAGCGGTGTTATGAATCAACAATAATATACAGCTCAGTTGTGGACTTAAACTATTATTTTGAATTGTTACAATGAAGCAGCATGGCGCTTTGTCTGTGATATAAACTAGACAAAGATAATTTCTGTTGTCTCTATAGGCAACCGGTACTGTGAGTCAGACGTGATTGTTTAATTCAGTCCTACCGAACGCGTCGCGGCCGCGCTCGGCGCACGCGCACGCTCACAACAACCCATTCGTATTCTAGTTCCTTCAACGAAATAAATGAATTACATTTTGACATTGTAACAAGTACATTACTAATTGACTGTACTTACTAATTAATTTAAAACTGATGAATAGCCAAAAGAACAAACAATACGTAAATAGGCAGATGCTATAATGATATTTTCGCTTTCTCTTACATATCTTCCAATATACATCTATTAAGAATGTTTTTTTTTATCTAAATGTTCTCTTAGTGATAAATATTAACACAAACATTTTCGTAGAATAAATATGATCATGTTACTGTAATATCGATTTATACAAGACAAATATAAAAACATTTGAATAAGGAACAATGCGTTTGAATGAAATCTTTATGAATGTTCTCACGCACAAGAAAATGGTCCCATTCTACGCTTAACCCAACTCGGGCTATAATTGAAAAGCAGCGCATACAAAAGAGGCGAGTGCGCGTCACCTAAACTAGTAGATAATCGCGGGGCATGTACCTGTTGCGTTGCGCGCTCCTTTCATGGAATATTCTTCTTGTTATAGAGAGCACACGGCACAATGCGGGTTTATCTGGACACATTATGAGGAGCATCTCCGCTCCCAGATGGCGTGATAGCGGCCATCGCGTCGCGTCGCCGCCGAACAAAGTGTACGGCGCGACGAGGCGAGGTGCGGGCGACCGCGTAAGGTGATCTCGAAGCAGCCTGACCTTTGTGCCCCGCGATAGACCGCCGTCGATCCTCTTTGTCTCGCGGCCCGCTCGTCACCGACCGCTCCACTACGAACTTTGTTGTCTTTCTCTAAAAGAAAGTAGGTAAAGATATCGACGCAACCATTGTTCCCTTTTCGAGTTAATTCAATATAATGCTGCTGTCTATCGAACGCTATTTTTATTTAGCATTAGAAATGGGCCTCATTGTACTCGTTGAGAACGTTTCAACTCGAGCAGGTGGGTCTTCAGTGGTTTCATCTTTTTAGGTTACGGTGCTTTTTAGTGCCATCATTTCTTATATTTGACTAAGTGCACTAAATTTGTTAAGTTAATATGTGATATGTGAGGCAGAATTGGTCTAAGTTAAAATTTCTGTGTAATTTGTGAAACAATTGGACTAATTAAAAATGATAGTAACTTACGAACACAGGAGTAACACAAGCTATTTTTTTATGATCCTACCGTGATGAAGTTGCGGGCTACATCAAAATACAACTGAAGTTGATGATATCCACTTAAGATATAATCGTTTAAACAGTCAAGACATTGATGGCGTCGAGAAATATCGCACCTACTAACAACTGACTTGTCAATCAAGACAATACTATTAGCACATCAATGGGATAGAAAGCGTTTCGTTGGCGCGATTGTAAGGGAGTTAGTGTGTTATTGTGAACAATAAAAACTAAAAAAAAATTCTCGCTAGATTATCACACATTTGGTCGCCCGTTTCAAATGAGCGATGAAGAGCGGAGATGTGTCATCGGAAATGACTGTAGCGAGCGACATGTCTGCCGAATGTAAGACTGTGTGAGGCCGTGAGATCGCGCACCGAGCCGTGGACGCGCATCCCAATAAAGGCTTATTAACTTCATTCATATGCTTATGAGGTAAGGCTTTACAATCTGAGAGCACATCAACGCATTATACGTCTATATTATTATATTATATATTTATTAATATATGTTTTGGGCATATCACGAATTTTATTCTACTGCGTCAGTGTTACTACGTTAAAACAAAATAAATATCACAATACAGATATCTGTAATCTTTTATAAACTTTGTATATTTAATAAAAATAAAGAGAAGTGAAAGTTGTACAAAACATATAAAACCTCATTAATATTATTCTTTTAATTGTTACTGGCCACACAAACACTATTAAGTTAAAACTATAACGATAATTTATTAAAAGCAGGTAAAAATGGTAGTGGGCAACACAGATGACGCTTTTGGCCACCGGCTATCGAGACAGGTCGGGCAGACAGATGGACCTATTTCGGACGGTGTCACCTAGCTTTTCCCGTTAACCATTAATAAGGGAGCTAGGGAGGCGGTCAGATGGTGAACTTTTTGTAGCCGTTGAGCGATCTGTTGGCCGGCAGCTTGGATACCTCACTGACACCCATATGGCACTTCGAAAACGGACCTACAATAAGATACATGGAATAATTGAAAATATATAATCTACCAATATTCAATAGAAGAGGGTACTTTCGTGTGAAAAAATTAAAAAGGGAAGAAATCCAGATTATAGCGGTATCTGATAGGGCAACTTTTCCATATTGATTGTTGTTGAGTGCTTTGTAAATATTTACATAAAACATTGTAATATGACATAAATTCCAACATATAAGTAAATTATTATATAGTTGAAGGTCAATGAAGCGATAACTGCGGTAATCGATATAAATCTTAGCTTAGGTTCTCAAAGAAATCAACACGTTATGTAACTCTGATATACTTACTCGAGTGATATTTACAGCCTTTATCGAATGTTCAAAACTAACAAAGATTTCCAGGTACGATACACATGTTTGCAAATGCCATGAACCAAACAAGTGTAACGTGCACACACTGCTGATGGACGCAAAAAATTGATATATTTTTTTTATTAGTATACGTAAATAAATTGATTTGTGATTAAAGACGATAGTTATAACATTGCTTATAAAGAATAACATTTTAAACATTCTCGTACTTAAAAAAAATCAACAATAAAAACTGAATAAAGCAAATGTAAAGAATTGGAAAAAGTGTAAAATAAACTATACTGAATGAATGGTAGCGCAGACGAAGGGCCAGTACCTGCGCGCGCGCAGGCTCCGCGCGGCCGGGCGACGACGACGCGCAAGGTATTACACGAATGTGTAATCAGAGAGTTTATTGATCGCGCTAAGATTAACTCCAGCTCGCATTGTCTGACTTGGCACATCTTAAATTTTCCCTTTTTGTGCCAATAACTTAAGGAATTCACGAATTAATTTTTTTCTCCTCCTTTATGAATGTCACCGTTTATCACATCGCTGCAAGAATTATTCCTTCTTATGTTGCGCTTTCGTAACCTCTTTTCAATATAAATTGTCGATTTGTACGACTATGTCTTGTGCCACCAAAAGTAGAATATATTTATCTACTTCAACATCATTTGTATTACAACAATAAATCCATTTTAACTACTACATGTTTCAACTTTAACGATATTTATTTTTATCTTAAAACTGTTTATTACATTACTATCATATTCTCATGTTAATAGTTTACACTGTCATTACACCATTTTAGTAATAATAAGTGAATTGAATAATTGCATCAAGGGCCCACATGTTCACACGCTTGAGGCTGCAGCTGAGGGTGGCTCCCATGACTTTTTAAACAAATTATTGAAATAGTGCGCAAGCGCATCTCGCACGCGCGCGCCACGCGGCGGAAGCATCTATCACCCGCCCGCCGCCGCCGCTGCCGCCCGCCGACACGCTCCTGACCTTCGCGAATGTTTGTGTATCTCCCGCTCAATATGCCACATACATAAACTAGACGTTGGACTATCGTCACACTTCCGGCGCCTTATTTATTTATTATCTTGAAATACGCTACCATATTCACATTACGCAACAAGCACAACCCCTGTAACTTTTGTGTGAATAAAACATTTTTACTAACGAAAAATTAAATAAGAACACTTTGTCTTCATCTTTCAAAACATTATTACTGCGTGTTATAATTTGGTCAAATGTACTTAAAGCCCACGTAGCAGCACACCTGTTGTATTACAATTGGTCTGTGACGCTTTTCTCAGCGTCCTGCAAGCGCCGCGCCGCGCCGCTCGCCTTTACGTACTATTTTTATTGCTGCACAGTCTATAAAGATAGCCGTATACTCATTGTAACGATAGAGATCGCATCATGATCTCCTGTTTAGACTTTGTTACCAAACCGACGTCTGTCTAGAGAATTGTAACAAGGAAAATAATTCAATCTTAATGTTTTACTTAGGAACTTCATGAGTATTCAAACAACTGCTTATGAACATTTTAATATAGTTTGTGTTGATGATAATAGACGACGTAATATAACGTGCTTTCTGTTTTCTCTTCTATTGCATCAATATGTCAAGATTCTTCACGTCGATGTCTTGTGATCAAGGACACCAAATAAAACTGACAGTAACCGCCTGCTATCTCAGATAATAAAATGACATCCGCTATGAAATATCAACCGATTTTTTTCGAACTTAACACCTATCACGTATTTGCATAGGTAGTGTTGACAAGGCCAGCCGGCTAGATAACGGGGGCAGGTTGAGGCTTATCTCGGCGAGGATGTTCGCGTCGCGCGGACGTGCGCTATCGGCACCGCGGTCCGTGCAGTCCGCGCAGTCGGCACCTCCGCGCCCGTATCTCTGCACATCATCACGATATCGGTCACAGCGTGACTGCGCCGCGACCGCGACCGCAGTTCAACTAGCAGCTATTGTACTCCATTATAATAATATTCATTCACAGCAGCGTTTCATTGTCAATTACATCTCTCTGAACAGTTATCACTCGTTATACTAGTCTTTGCTTATAATTCTTCTAGATTTAAGTGCCTGATCCTTCTGACATAACAAATATGAAAACATTTACTATAAAGAATCGTATGTGAAACGTTGTGATATACCAGCGATAAGGAGAAATACGAATTGTTGGAGGAAGTTAAAAAAAAAACACTTTTCACATGTGAATAATCAACCAGAAGTGCCAACAAAATCTACTTTAGTCCTAGTTATGATGTACGTTTATAGTTGCATTTGAAGCATACAAAGTACATTTCTTTTTTTTGCTCTCAATACGAATCCAATTACAATTTCATATAAAATTTTGCGTAACTCCTCCTTTTGATTTTTTTGATTTTGATAATTTAATTTTGCACGTTCAAAAAAACGTGCCTACTCCATTTGTCCGGGGCAGAGAACGAGCAATTTTTGAATCAGCAACACCCGTGCCGCAGATTAAGCAATTCGTTGGCATTTTATTGCAAAATTCTGTGCATTTCGGAGTGGCGGTTGACACGTGACTTTGAGTCTGTAGTTCTTTGACCTCTGAAAATATATATTTTTTTCAATAATAGACAAAATAATGAATGACGGGTAACTTTAGAGATGTGATCACGTTTTTAGTGCTGTGGAGAGTTAACGCTGACTGACCATGTTGGGTATGATGAAAACATAGTTTATAGCATATGCTGCGTCAACATTTTATTTGATTGTCTTGTTTTAGTTCTTTGAACTGGCCTTTTAAGAAATGTTTTACTAATACACTTGTAGATGCATCCTTGAACATTTGGCAACGTAACCACGACAAGTCGCAACTGGTAACTAAAAATATGGTTCTATAAAAATACAAATTACATGAAAGGTAAATATGATTTAAAAAGGTTAAATCAACAGAGTTAGCTGGTTGATAAATCGGTAACTACTCTAGATATGATTGGTGTTAGTGTAAATTGTAAAAACTTTGATTACTTGGTGTTTAAGACAAAATAAATGTGGTATATGTTGCCAGCATGTTGTTTCTACATGGCAAAAGAAACATAAAGATTGAACTAACAAACTCTTTTTAGTCCCATCCCACAATACAATTGTTCATTCGTAAATCTTGAACAATAACCTGTTGGAGAGCGTTGTCAGGTTTTTCCACCAATATCTTCCTTCGTCCGTATTCAAAAAGCCTAATGGAATTTCGCATTACGCAATTCGTGGTATTGTAGGGCGCGGAATGTGGATAAAATCAACGGCGCACTAAATCACACATACCCGCTGCCGCCGCCGCTCAGTGCGGTATAAAGGGAATGTTTACGTTTCGTATTTTCGTGAAGGGACAAAGCGTCCCCGTCGCATTTTATTTTCGTAACAAATTAGAGGACGTTTGATGTTCCTTGGTGCATGTGGGCTCACTTTCACTTGTGCACTCACGTTTACGCAGAGCAGGTAGAGTCGGGATACGCACATAAATCCTCCGGCGGGCCCACTGCCGATGTCGAGCGACACCCACGAGCTCCGGAGTACACCGACGAGCGCGCTCTTAGCATATCTGAATCTGCGCACACGAGGCAGCGGCGGTGGCGGCGGTGGCGGCGGCGGCGCAGCGGCGGCACACCAGCGCTTCCCGATATGGACAAAAATTGAAACACGGAAAGTACATCTGAGTAGGTCCCGGCCTACACATAACATTCCGTGCTTTCTTTATGTTCATCCTTTGTATGGGAAATAAAATAAGATCTTGATGGTAATTTAAATTCCTTTCGCGTCCGGTCTTAACAAACAATTCGATAAGCGAATCGGCTTTAATTTAACTGTTTATTTTTAAGAGAAATTCAAGAAAAAATCTTTTGTAAGCAGATTTATATTGGACATGAGTAGATATAAAAATATACCATGCAATACTATATTAACTATAACATATATTAACTGTACACCATACATACTACTTATATAATGACTTTGTACTGAAGGCGTTTGTCAAATGAGTTGGAACTCGATAAGTACACTTTACATTTGACATTTCCCTGGCGGTGGTACGCCCTAACTAAGTGTCGCTCTTCATATGATATTGAGATCACTTCCAATGTTTCTCTAAATAACACGTACAATAAAAACAGACGTTAGTAGATAAACATTTTGAAGTTGTGCGTTTCAATCATAGATAAGGATCCTATTTCGCGGTTAACTGAGTTGATCGCGAGTAAGGAGGATGCAAGTTAATGTACAATTTGTGCATTTTTGCGCATCTCGTACCTGCGGACCTATCACGTAATCCCACGATCTCGGCGCCTCAACAGGTGTGCACCTGAGAGTGAACGAGTTTTTTTCATAGTGCTGAGCACCGAGCGCCGAGCGCCGAGCGCCGAGCTTTGGCGTACAATCGAACAACATGCCCGCTTCTATTGACGAACGATGGTCCGGATCATTCATCCTCGGACGTGGAATGCTTTTATGTTTGTGGATGAAACTCGTCCCCGTTTTTTTTTTCTCTTTCGAATATTTTAGTCGTCAATAAAAAGCAAACATAGTTAACATAATATATTTAGTATGTAATAACAATTCTCATGCAGAAATAAACATTTAATTAATAGGTTAAACTTTTGTTTATTTAGTACTCGTCGAATTTTAAAGTATACTTTAAGGTCCTTCTCACTTTTCAATTATTATCACAGTATTCTAGGAAGTCGAGTGAATTTACTTCTACCTACAAAAAAAACTCAAAACATACACCCTACCATAAGATAAGAGGCAAAAATTGTATTTGAGAGCTCTTCATCGACTCTGCAAAGATTTCATGTTAATTGCACAAATATGCATAAAACAAACTGTACATAGTAACAAGGCGAGTGGGTACATTGACATTTGTGACGGAGACGCACAATTACATCACCTGTTTATCTGTTGTACTTTTTTTTCGTTTTGAATTCATTATATCATGCTTCTGGCAGCGGAGTTTAAGTGGAGTCAGCACGCGGCACACGTGACCGCTCGCCCTGTGCAAATCAGAACTGTTGCAGTCACGTGTTGCAATTGTGATGTTAAGCATTGATACAGTTTTAATCTAAACCAATGAACTTACGAACTGATGTAGAAAACACGACTCGGCATTATCGCTTTTCTTATTAAGAGTAAAGATTTATTAGAATCCTGCCCAAGTGAGGCTCAAGCCATTTCTGGAACTCATATTTTGAGGTTATTGATTCATCACGACAATGTTGCGTTAACCTTGAATGTTTTGGACAAGATATGGGTTGGTTATGTTTATTCCCAGGTATTTACATTGGCACAAGGATCTGCGTTATATCTTAAACAAACCGACCGACAAGTCGTACTATTAGCTTTATACCATTTTATCGATAAATTTGTTTTTGATTTACACTATCCGTAGAGATAAACCTATCCGTAACCTTGATCTAAAACGAATACACATTGAAAACGTAAGTAAAAACGTCTTTATTCGATACCACTGACTTCGTTGTGTGAGACATTTGACCGATTACTTTCCCACAGAACTTTTATTCATAATACGACCAGGTGCTTCGGCAATAAGCCGTTTTTACGTAACTTTGTACCTGAATTTCTTCATGTTTGTGATTATTACGCGATGGGAATAAATATTCTTCTAGTTCTACAACCATCGGACTGTTATTGGATATATAAATTTCAATGCTCGGTACTAGTATATAGTGTACTGTCACAATGTACATTGCCACATAACATTTTGGTAGCGACGTCGTGACCTAGCGCCTGCAGCATTGTTACAATAACACTAATGGGTTACCGAGCAGTTGCTCTCCACTGGTGCTGCAACCTCACCTACTTATTAATTACGAGACTACTAACATTTTAATAGTACGCAAGGCGTGTAAACTCATTACTGATATTGTATACAATTTTAGTGAACTAAGAAATTTTAATATTCACGTCTAAATGTCCGGTGTCATTTAATCTCGGACCCGTCAGAGGTCCTTCTTCAGAGCAAGTACTTTTTTGGATGTATTCGCACTTATGGTTACGATTTAAAATAACTTAGAAACTGAAAAATATCCTCGCTTATGCTATATTGTGTTAAATGATTGCAAGTTAAATAATTATTCATTCATAGATCTCCTGGTGCAAATAAATATAATAGTATAGGTACAAAGTAAGTGTAGGTTGATTTAACGAGTCGCGCATTGTGGTGCCGATCAGTTCTCGGCTCGCGAGACTCACTATCGACGCCCGATCGTATCGTGTTAATTACTTTCATTAGGGGCAATTGTCCTGTTCAATCACACTGATCAGTCAGTCCGCCGCCTATCAAAATTTCCGATACTCTGGGCCCGACATTCTCAACTTTGTGACTAATACCTTACAAACTAGTTTATAAGTATTTTTCTATTTAAATCACCTTGTTTTTATAATTAAACAAATAAATGTATTTCTTAATTTTAAATATATTTAGAATGCCTGATGTTAACGCCCTCATTTCCGGTGTGGCGAAAATGCAGGAGTATTGCAGAAAACAAACGGATATGGTTGCCTTTGCTATGGACTAGGGATATGACGCTCTTGTAATCGTGACTAGTATAGTGATAAAACCTTACTGATGGTCATATTGTGTTATTACTATAATTATATTACAGTATAGTTTAACCTCTAATGTATCGTACCAGTACAAACGGTCGATTACACTAACAAATATCGTGAAGAAAGTAATTATTGTATGTATTTAAGACATGTCAATTAAAAATAATGCACTATTGAGCTAATGGTCGTGTGTTCGAATCCCGCCGTTCGACCAATGTCGTGGACCATATCCTAACACAAGATTTTTAAAGCTTACCAGTATTTTACCAAAAAAGTGGTTCTTTCAGCTTTAAAATAAAATGTAATGATATTTAAAAAAAAAAGATGATTGCAGTAAAAATTTACTCATTTGATCATTGTATAAAGTGTAGTAATTAAACAGCGCTGATGGAACGGAACGAAAGCGAGGAGTGGCGCGGGTAGACCATAAAGTACGTATCGCCAGTGGTCATTAACATATCATTCGGCTGCGCAGGCGCAGCACGGCGCGGTGCACTAATAGAACGGCCGCGAGCCGCGCGGCACGTGCGCCTGCGCCGGGCCACTTCTTACCTCACCCGCCTACGCAGACCCCATTTAATTATAAGGCTATAGTTCAATTCTAACAATACCTTTTGATTTAGAAAAACATTGATTTAAACTTTGTTTATTGGATTTAGAGTGGAAACAGGGCATTAGTATTTACCATAGAACGAGATGTCTGTTTAAATTATAATTTAAAAGTTGAAAAATTAATTTAAAAAAAAGTGAAACTACTAATTCCAATTAACATTAGACGTAATTTTTTTTGGGAAAAAATTAGCAGATTTTGTTAATTTACTAATATTTCTTGTGACCTTACCTGGTAAGCTTGAAAGCTTGTGTTAGGATATGATCCACGACAATAGTCGAATGGCGGGATTCGAACCCACGACCGCTAGATCAGTAGTCCGTACTCTTAACCATTGGGCTATTAGCGCTTCACGCTTCAATTAGTCATGTGTTTATGCTGATTAATTGTTTTATTATTCACAGGATAAAAACAATCAATTGAAACTTCATATTAAATCATCGGTATCGAAAATACTACGAAAAGTAACTACATTATTATTATAATTATTATTATTATAACATTAACCAATATATCGCGTGAGAATAAACGTAATTCAATTCTTGGTTATTTCATAACGAATATGTAGTGACTTGGGACAGATGGCGCGCTTTATATCAAAAACAATACCGGCTAATAGTGACCAGACATGGGCACGTACAAATCGGGTACGCACAACTTATCTCTTCGCCGCTGGAATACATGGCTGCTTCAATGCCTTCCTAATGACATTTCTCTCGGCTTACTGAACACTATTTATGTTAAGGATGTGATTGATAAGTAAATTTCGACTGATAATAAAATCTATTGTTTACAAAACGAAGGTCACCTTGATATTTTTTTTTTTTATTTCTACTCGATTGTTCTTAAACTTTAGATATTTTCTTACACTTCTTAAAACATAAAACTGTTAGTATACGATTATTTTTTTTTTAGTAAAATATTAATAGATTTTTATTTATTTACTAATATTTCTTGTGACCGTTACGTTGGGATATGGTTCACGACAATAGTCAAACGGTGGAATTCGAACCCATGACCGGTAGATCGGTAGTCTGTACACTTAAACATAAAACTATTGGCGCTTCAAAGGCTTCTTATATTTAAAGTATGTACAGAAGCCTAAATTTAGTACGCAGATATGTAATAGGTATCTTACCTTCTTTAAGTAATGGAATACTAAATAAAGTTGAATCAAAATTCAAGGTTAAGTACACCTATAAAGTTCCCACTACGAAACTACTAACTGCCTGTTGCCATGTCAAAACGTTAGGTATATGTCGGTTGGTACTTTGACTTTCCATTGTCATTGACTTCTATCTAATTTGAAACTTTGCCAGTATTATTTTAATTATCTATTAATAACACCATCAGAGTTTTTATATCTAACATCTACAATCTAACATATCATTAAATTATATTATTTTTCATATACAAAAAGGTCAAAAACTGTTTGTTTTAAATACGAGCTTATCCACGAATACCTATATTCTAAGAAGTTATACAAATGTTCATCAATAAACGATAAAAACGCACGGATGAACATGAAAAATATCAATTTTTATATTTATAAATAATTTTTAATTAATGTAATAATTTTACCTTATCCTTTTATAGTAAAAAAAAAACAGTTTAAAATGTAATGAATTGTAGTTAGATTAAGTTAGGTGTATTCATTACGTCTAACAAAAGTATGAGTCACACTTGATAATTATTAGTCGTCACTAATGTAAAACATCGCATTTCAATTAGGTCAAAGATTACTAACGGCGTGTCTGGTCCCGCACACGAATTAATGTCGCATCATGAACACGCAGAAATAACATATTTTGTTGTACCTACGTACATTTTGTTATTACCGTGTTCACCATTTTAAAGTAAAATTATAGTCATGCTGACTGGTTGTTCAACCGATAAAACATAGTATTTTATTTCGATGTTTTAAATTGATATTTAAACCAGTAACATAATGTTTGTAATTGACAGGGACACGAAAGGGGAAGCCTATAGTGGATATTCAATAATTTCAACTTTTTGTCCAACGCTCCAGTGGCGCAATTGGTTAGCGCACGGTACTTATATGTCAGTGTTCGTGAGCAATGCCGGGGTTGTGAGTTCGAGCCTCACCTGGAGCATATCTTTTTGTACGTTTTTAGTTAAACTTCTACTCGTAGGATTAAATATATTACAATAGGTTACATCGTTAAACTGTTTGTTTAACTTTAATATTTTAGTTACTTTTCGATAAAAGTCATTAATACATAATTTTTTCACTTTTGTAATCAAACATAATTTAAGAAGTCGGAAATAAACAGATTAATGTCTTATTTGATAATATAATTTTAATTTTATTTTTTTTAATAAAGTGTATTTAAAAAGAGTCCATTTACAAACATGTTCAATTAATTAAAGTTGTTATGTAGGTATTTTAAAAATGTGAAAATAATTTTTGTTATTTTCGACATAAAAGTGATATATTGGATCGGACAGAGTGCTTTCCAAGTGTCACCCGGGCTGACCAATGATCGCTCCGCATGTGGCGCGCTGGCCGCTGGAGAATACTGTCACTTTAAATTATTTGCATAATAAGGGAACAAGTGATAAGTCGCCGAGCTGCATTCATATCCTTACACCTAAAATGTGGTTTTGCTCCGATGTGACACATTCCTCACATGCCTTCAACGTGTTATGGAGATAAATCTTATGATTGATTACTTCAAATTTAATAACTAGCAAATATGTTGTAACGAATTAAATTAATCCTTTAGCCATCCGATAATTTATTTTATATCTGACTAAACAATAATAAAATCCATAGCAACCAACATATGACATCCAAAAAATATAAAAAATAGTATCAACGAAGGAACGTTTCAATTCTATCAGCGATTCTCGAAATGTATGTAAATATAAAAATAAAATAGTCGGAATAATGTTTAGAAACAGTCACATTCTTAACATTAATGCTTGTACAAATTCTTTACGTGATTGAGTTTTTATAAGGTTACATGAATGGAGAAACGACCCGACCCGACACGCCAACCCCGAGTCGTGAGGAATGTAAATTGCCGACCGTGCGCGAACAACCCCCTTCACACAATCATCCCCTTATTTTAATCACTTACGAACATGGAACTATTCGAATATTCAAATTTGAATTTACTTCCGGTGACTTTTTTTTTGTCAAAAAAAATTCAAGACATTTTTTTCAAAAGTAACTAAACAAAGAAAATAAAATAAAAACTGTACTACCCAAGTATGTTTGCCACGTACTTTACTAAAATAAATCGAACTAGTTTATTTTACATTGTCATCGTAGTCCATAAATATCTTGTACAAAAATGATAGAGGGCAGAAAGCAAACAGAACAAAGATAGAACGGCAATAAAGATAAAGTCTAGGCCGGGATATCGGGACATCAGCTACGTTGTTGACCACGGACATAGCACCGCCTGGCAAGTATCGAAACACACCAATAATATTTGATGTACACACACTACAACGTAGGTAGACACTGTTTACCTTAATGTATTATATTGTAAAATTGTTTCTCAATTGTTTCAAGAAGGATAAAAAAAAACACAGTAGGGGAAGTTTGCGAAGAGATTATGAGCACGTAAACAAGAAGGTGATGAGATTGAATGTGGATGGCTATAAAGGTAGAGGAAGATCGAGGGTGTGGATATATTGCGTGAAAGTGGATATGCGTAGGAAGTATGTGAGTCCAGATATGACGACTGACAGAGACGTATGGAAGAGTAGAACATACTGTGCCGACACGACGTAGGGAAAGGCAGGTTGATGATGATGGTATTTTTAAGAATTAAAAAAATAGCTAAACAACAAGTTAGATCGTTAAACGAAGTTCCTTATCAGTGCTTATTACTTAAACTTAAGTTTTTCATGAAGATGACATCAAAATTTATGTCTGTCATTTAGTTAATAACCATACATACTTCTTGCTAAGAATGGAAAGCCATTAAGTTAATACTGTTGAAGGCGTATTTATCTCAGAAAAACTTTAGCAACCTTGATACAATCGACTGCAATAAGCTTGATGGAAAACTTACGGCTTATTGTTTTTATCACAAACGTCAGATAATAAAAAGCTTTGTTTACTGTTCAGTAAGCCAATTTGCATTCGGAATATTGCACAAACAGCAATAAACATGCCGAGGTTAATAACGAATAAGTTCATTGAGAAATGATAACAAGGTATCACGGTTACGTGGTCAACAGTTGTGTTGATAAGGCGGCCAACTGCCGCGTTCAGCTTTGATTCAATATCTAGGTCCGTCGATCACGAAGTGGGCACTGCGCGCACTGCGGCTGCTTTCGTCATCGTAGTGCCCACCGCCCGCTACTATTGAACACAATGTCCTGCTGACGCTGAGCCAACGATCGCAACACAGCTAATCCGCAATTACCCACGAGCTTAGGATCACTCATTGTCGCCATAAAACACGTTGACACGTAATACAAGATTAATGAACTGTAATAAACATGTCAGTAATCCTTTCTTATGTAAGGCTTGCGACAACAATGATTCATTAGAAAGGAAGTTGGGAGACTTTTTTAATCGAGTCATTTCACTGAATTTACTTAAATAAATATTTGTATAATAACAACAAGTCTGCACACATACTTCCATATAATGTTTGTTCTCATTTATTAATAATCAACTAATAAACTCTAAAAGAAATTAAAAATGAAACGACGTAATAACAAAACCTATAAAACTCTATGATTTATGACAATGGACAATTAAGAACAGGTCAACTGTTCGTTACGACTAACGATTTAATAATAGTACGATATAAGTTTTAATTGAAGATAAGTGAATTTGGAATGAAGACATAGCGTTGATTCGTACCGTGACCACATAATTACTGGATACGAGCATTATTGGAATTATGACATGATCAAATGTCAAGTCTGGCAGAATTATGTTTTATTGGCAGGCGCTGGGCGCTGGGCGCTGAGTTCACAACAGGCCATTGTGTTGCGAAACCAGACGGGGCGACGGCGACGAGGCGACGACGCGACGATGACGCTGGATGGATGTCGGCTTGTCGTTGTTGACTTATAAATATATACCTCGCCTGTTGCGATAATCACTGTTATTGATCAAAGACCAGAGAAACCGAAGGAGTGTTTCATAAATTTTGAACACGTGACGAACTTCGCTGTTCCTAACAGGTGAAAACGAAAATTAAAAGCATTACATTAGAAATAAAATGTTTAATTCAATAAATCGATTATAAAATAATGTAGTAAAAAAAAATGCAGCTCCACAGTTATTGTTGATAACAAAGCTATGCAAGTGGTCTAGGCGTAGAAATTACCGTGTGTAAATCAAAGTGGACAGTATCGGCGCACAGTAAGTTCAAAGACAATGCGTTGGCAGATCATTTGGGCATAATGTTACGGTGATACTACACTGGTTGTGGTAGTAGTAGGTAGTAAACGGGAATCCACAGGCATGAGTCAGTCGGACAAGTGGCGCGGCGAATGACGCCGGCCGGCTAGCGCAACGCGCGCACAGCGTCGCCGCCGTCGCCCAATTGTACTCGAATATACAATATTAACACAACATTACCATAACGAATGAACTTAAATCACTATATTATTAATCGCCTCAAAAACTTTGCAAACTTGTGACATATTTATATGACAACCCATTTGAATAGTAAGTATTGGAGCCCTTTGTTTAGTAATAGAACTGTCGGAGCATTACCTTCAGTTATATGCGTTATATACCAAATTAAATTCAATCAAAGGAAGTCTTTACATGCACTCTTTTGGAAAAAAAAAACTCAACATCGCTCGATAAATTAATTAAAATTGAGATTTAATTAACTCAATCGAATAAGGTATTCAAATACGTTGACTTTAAATTTTACGGGGGTTTGTGCCATGGTTAAATTGACTGGCTTATTGAATCGAACAATCAGTGCGTTCCGAAGGACAAACTGTAATTGACAAACATTTTCTATGACTGTTATTTCATTAGGAAACGTGAATTGATTAGTTGCAATCTAAAAATCGTTAATTAAAAATTTAAAGAGGTGCATTAAATTCACAGCGTGTGTTAGCCTTAGTGAGCGCGCGCCGCGGCCCGCGGCAGCCGAGTCGCCGGTCCGCTGTATCATTAACACTGTTTCTTGACTGTTCATTGTTGTGACGAATATTGAAAGTAAAATGGCACTCAGAACTAATTACGGCAATTCAACTTGATATATTTTAAAGCAAAACATTACATTCTGAGATAATTCCGTCCATCAGGTAAAGAAACTTTAATTATTTTTAAAACAGCAAAGGTCATATGTGTCATATAAAACAGCAAAGGTCATATGTGTCAAAATTACAAAAAAATAAACGAAAGAACATACGTACCAATAAATTACTTACTCATTAGTACTTTGTTTGAATCAATTACATGCCAAACACTATATTTCATTTGCACATTTCTTTCATTGATCTGAAAACTCGCATCTTTCTTTGCATTATTAAGCTCCAGGTAAGCAATGCGTTCTAAGGTAGTGTATTCGAATCTATAATCACCAATGTTACGATTCTTTCTTTAGATCTATCAAAATTGTTGAGCATCAAAATGTTATCAGTTAAACTGCAATATCATTGTAATTATTCATTAACTATAAAAGCTACACGTGACAAATTGATGAATAATTATTAAACATTTACATCAGTAGATAGTAGCTGGTACTAATTAATACAGCGGCACAGGTGTTGTCCCGCGACAACTTTACATTGTACAGTTCCTGTTATGTATCCGTGCCAGCGCTCGCCAACTCGCCAACCAACTTAAATCCTTGATTGACTCGAACAATTTGCCTATTATCGCAATATCATTTCCAAGCTGTTGTCATTGTTTACCTACATTTAATCTCAATCTATTTATAGACTAATGTTACAAGATAACTTTGTACTGATAATACAATTACACGAAATTCAAACCAATTATTATTAAAGGAATAATATATGAGTAAATATTACCCTTTTCCTATACCCTTTTCCTAGCTTTCATTTCATCTAGTTGTGGTGGGGTCAGCCTTCCGCGTCAGTCTTCTCCACCTCGCTCTATCTTCGACGTCCTCATCCGAGACTTTATAAGCACCAATGTCTCCGAGCAGTACATTTTTCCAACTTTTTTAGGTATGTCTCTAGATCTGTTACCATTTATTAATAAACAAATCTACCATAGTCATCTATTAAAAATAACTAAATGTTAATACGAGAATTTTGAAATCTACTATAACTAATTACGTTACAATAATAAAACAAATTAATGTGTTATTCCGTAGCTACAACTCGCTTTAAATATCAATCGGATGGGCTGCGTATAACATCAGCCGGAGATAAAATATTTACATGACAATTAGATAGCAAATCAATCAGCGAAGGCCCCTTACTTCTCAGTAGACGTCTAACAATGTAATCGACAATGCAGACGCAACGTAGCAAGCGGCGGGCCCTGGCCAGCGAGGCGTAATATGATATTTATTGATTTCTGTCGGAGCGTCGCGTAATCAATGCGGAGCACATTTCATTATTTCTCACGATAGGTTTGGGAACGAGATTTTTTTTCCGTTTCATTTCTCTCGCCAAACAATAGATCACCGAACGCGGATGGAGGGTCGGGAAGTTGGAAGTGTCGAGTGCGGACCGCATTAACACTACTATAGTAAGTATGTTGCGCATTGGCTATTTAACTCATCTTTCTCGTCAGTCAATAAATAAAAAAATAATACTATAAAATATATACTAATAAATAATATATTCTATGGGGCATTTGTCTATGAAATAAAAAAAAGGCTACCACAATCACGACCGCTAAATTGGCAGTCTGTACTCTCAGCTATAAACTATTGGCGCTTCAAATAACGAGGAGAGACATGATTAATAAAATTATGAAATAAAGTATAATATTTATTGTGTCAAAGTATTTTTAGTTCAAAAATAATACAAATTGAAGAGCCAATCGTATACGACAGCACTGTACTGTGTGTTCACTCGTGCGCCGGCTCCCACTGCGCGCAACTTGTTGCCCTGAACTACTTCCACCGTCACCTAACCTGCGCCTGCCACTTCCTCATTTAATTATTCTAATGTATTTATTGCACGGTGGGATCCTATGCAAAATATCTTCGTTGAACATTTTGTAATGTTGATTATCCCTACCCCATTGTCATTTAAATTATTTCCGTTGCAACATTTAAAAAAAAAATTGTAAATTAAATTTCTTGCTACAATTTTTTATTATCTGCTTTTTGTCTTCGAAGAGTTGAATTTTAATATATGCTTGGACGTATTTTTTTTTTATTTTAACATAATTCATTCAATTTCTTTGCGCATATCTTTTTTTTCCGGCCGATATAGAAGATCTGTCAAATAACATATGATTGAGAAATTATTAAGAAACCAATAGATAGGTACCTCTTGATAATTTTACCTGGTCGTGTTTACTGAAAGTGTTCTCATGGGCCAATAGCCGCGCCAACACTCGCCGTACACACATTGTAATTACTGGGCCGCTACCAACGCGTAATAAAAGGCGACGGAAGCTGCTACTGCTACCTGTCTCGTGAGAATTTTAAACGGATGTTGCAAAAGGTGCCACAATTTTTTACCCAACAAAGATTTAATACGAAAGAAAGTCGAGCTCAAGGACTTAACGCGTTCAATTGGCTTTTTTGTTCATGCCTTTATTTACATTTAAACTTCAATCATGTCTATTTCCTACAGTGTGTAGCTTACATTTTTAATACGTATGTGGGCTAACGAACCCTAACAAGTGAAACACCGGACGATCGTGGATCTTCCGCAAAAGATTTAGTATTAAAGCGAAAGACGGAATGACATAAGACAGAGTTTTAAAGATGTATAATTCAATAAAGTAGTTGTTTACTATATTTACATTTTTTCACTATCCCACACGTATTTTATACCGATTTTTTTTCTTCACGTTTAATTAATTTATTTTCTATAATTTAATCAAAACGTACACTTTTATTTCCAATACCGTTTCGTAGAATTAATTGTCAAATTAAAGACTATAAACATTTAGCAAGTCGAAATGTTGTGTTTAAAATAAAACACGGAGCCAATTTATTCCTTTCAGTTATTTTTTTGTTCGCGCTCCGTATCCGTGTGAAACGTTATCCCTTCACCTGTTACAAGTTAAAAGCAAAAAGCTCTCGCGACAAAAACCGCAACAAGAAAGACGCGCTTAAATCTTAAACCACATATTATAATTGATTTTCGTACATCGAATACCATGTGGGCGGATTAGTATGATTAAGTGAGGTATTGTACATCGCGGCAACGTAAAGATCACAACACGACGCGAACAATTAATAAGTGTGCATTGTATAGCTTGTAAGTCGTAGAAAGTTCACCGACCTCTATATTGTTATCTGTATCATAATAAGGCATTAACAATGTAAAGGCAATCTATCATTTGAAATTAATACGATCAGTGATCGGCGCGACGTCGGCGGCAGATATCTGCATAGCTGAACAGAATGGCGGTTAATCAGGTGACCCGTTATTTTACATTGCGCACGGCGTAAGTTCGAACCCGACCGAACAGGTTGCACCAATGACAAAGGAGCAGATTCCATCGTCCGCGAACCGCGCTCACCTCCGCCGCGCCGCCGACACTTATGCGGTCCCGCGAAACTGTCGAATACGGCGCGTCACCGCGGCGCCCGCTGACCTTGATAAAATAATATTTACAGCTCCTATTACACCAGTCATCAAACACTTTACTAAAAAACACTAACAGCAATGAACAATCTGTTGTTGATGCCAGCAAACATTTGGACAAACAATGACAGACACATGGGCAGGAAACGGATTTACACTTGTTTATCCGCTTTTGTTGTGCCTCAGTTCCACTGTTTCCATCCTCCGATGTCTCACAAACAAGTAATTAGGAAATAAACATCGGCTTTATTTTATGACTTTACAACAGAAATAAGTATCTGCGCACCACCTGCGCACCAGACACGGCTCGGTCGGGTCTCCGCTGCAGCGCTCGGTGCTCGCGAAACAATGGCTGGCCAGCAATACTATTGTCGTCTAAAATGTGGTCCGTACAAAGCCGGCATAATGTCCGACGGAACCACCTGATTCCGATTACTTTATGATAGCAGTTCCATAAACGTTTTGTTGTATGCGCGCCGCTTAACATCCCCGCAATGTTAACTTCCCATGAACGTGTAAAACCCGGTTAGAAACAAAACCATTGGCAATATTCGCCAAATTCGAGTGCAAATAAAGGTGTGCATTATGAATACATTATCCACATGTTACAGTTTGGAAGGCCGTGAAACGACAAAACGAGATAATGGCCAATAATCACAGCTGGTGCCGGCTATCAAAAGATCCAACTAAGCGATTACACACTATTTTAAAAATATAAATGCTTGTAACGCCCCGACTAAAGGGTTCAGCCCGTGGCGGAAATTGATTTAAATTACGTTATTAATAATTTTAATATTACACGCGGTTGGCCGCATTTTTTGTTTGGAAACTTCTGTTTTCGGGCCCGTGACCTCAATAGTATGCATATTTAGTTATAAAAAAACAAAACTTTGAATTCATCCTTTCTTTTTGAGTTTCGTATAATGTTATGTTATTGATTCTTAATTATTAGAACAAATACGAAGGCGTGTTGTTATGAAAAGTTATCGACAGACTAAATTATACGTTGTTTTATTTTACGAATGTTGTATAACTATAGTTTAAATTTTTACAACATGTTATTAATTGAAGTAAGATTTGACTGTGCAGTTCAACTGTTCACTGAAAACTGAAACTGTTCAGTTAAAAAGAAATGTCGTTTATCTATATGTACCTACTACAATTTGACATTACCTACTATCACGTGATTATATTTATTTTTCATTTTTTTTCTCCAATTGTCGATGTGTAAGTTGTTATAAGGTAGCATAGATTAGTGTAACTTATCTTAAACCCGCAACACACCTTTGGTTTTAACTGAACAATCGAATCACACAATTAAAACTTACGTGCCTAACCAAAACATTAAGCATCGGTTAGACTGAAGGTGTGTAACAGTCTTAACATCAGATTTGAGATTAATATTAAGTGTGGAATTAGGTCATAATGTGATAATCGGTGGTGGAAGCAGTGCACTAACAAGCGGCGTACATTGCACTATAAACACAAACGTATAAGTACTGTAATCAACTCAAACGCAGATAAATTGCCTATTGACCCATTTATAATGTTTTGAAAACCAGCAAAAAAAAGGTTAATTTAAAATATACTGTGTCGGCGGTCAATTACTGACCCAGCAGGCGTTATCCCGATTATGGTCCAACAGATGGTTGTTTTTTAGACGGTGGCCGGAGGAGGGTCGCGGCGCGGGTGTAGCGGGGGCGGCGGCGCGAGGGGCGCGGGGGGCGCGAGGGGCGCGAGGGGCGCGGGGGGGCGTGTGGCGAGCGGATAGGTAGACGTTGTAGTTGCGCGGCGCACGCACAATTGCCCTAAACGAGTGTTTGCTTTGATCTGCCGCCGGCCGCCGGCCGCCGCCGATCCACGTGCGGTCGCCTCAACCCGATCTTACGTTACTACACGCTACTCGTTTTACGGTTGTTTGCAACACAAAAAATCTAACTCACGCCATCATATTATGAGTCTAGACGGTGATTCCGACTAAAGCATTAATAGAAATGTCTGACGGAGCGTACCATGATACTTAGATAGTAAATTCCTTGGAATTAACTGAGTTTTTTTTTTAGTTTTTGCCATGCGACTGCTTAATGAACCGTACTTTTAATTAATCAGTTGAAAGATTGCTTCGACTTAAACATTTTTTTTAAATTGTCAGTTATGTATTAAGTTTGTTGACTGCTCAGATGTTTCCATGTGAAGTACAGGAGCGATCTACGTACCGGCAGACGAGGAAGATAGTAATTTTATGTACTAAGTAAATGTATTTTTTATTAAAGTCACAATCTAAATATTTCACGACATTTATTTAGTGTTAGCATTAATTACATAAATATTTTTATGACCATTTCATATATTTTTTAAATGGCATTAGAACGTAAAGAAAGTTCGATACGATCTAATATAGGAACCATTTAAAAATACAGTTCCGCGCTATAATCTCTGGCGACATAGTTCATAATAATAGGCACGGGTGATTTAATCAGCACGAGCACATGTCAATACAGCGCTCGCTAACTAACCGTGTCATCTGTAGTTTACAGTTATATCTCACAAATGCCAAGGGCTACATCGATCAATTCGGCGTTGTCGCAAGTGATTCTTAATCGGCGGCCGCAGTCGAAAGTTGAGTAGCGACGTCGTGATTCCAAACTTAGCCTATTTCGCCGCGTCGGCTCCGCGTACTCACCGGAGGCAGCACCGGCTGACGACGTACAAAAACAAATTATTAATCTCATAGTCGTGACTAACGTTTTTGGATCATCGTTTACACGAATAGAGGTTGCGGCCGTACTGATTCTGGATCGGAGTTCGCGGTAACGCTTTCGAATGTCGCAGCGCCGGCGACGGCGACGACAGCGCGGCGGTCGCGACCAGTCACGAGGCGCCGTCGTCCGCTGCCACATGTTATTTGTTGCCGTAACAAATCGATCGAGCAAGCAGAACAAAGTAAGAGGCGTATAAACACTATAGATAAAATATAGCTAGCGGCGCCATATACTCGTATAGGGCCTTCAATAAAGCACAACAACAATAGTGATGATTTACGGAGGGCGCGGGCGGCGCTCGCCACCTCGTATGTTATGATTGGATATCGTTCATCTATGGCAGGTGTTCCCGCGGCCGTCTTGCCGGCGTTATTTGGACTTTTTGCTTCCAAAATTCTACTTAACACCTTGATGGATCGCTTTGACGGATCAGTTAGTTTACAAGGCTAATGAAACATAATAACGATCGATAAGTATCACAAACGGACTTAACTATATTAATCATAGACTGTAGCGCGGCAGGGCGAACGAAAAAAGCCGGCGCTGGAACGAAGCGAGGAACATCCGTGATTTATATTCACCTGCGACGGACTTTATCTTGCCAGCAAATATTATAATGTTCATGTCTGATCTAAATTCCTCGGAGAATTTTTATGCGCTCCGTTCTAAATAAAACTGTTAACAATAACCGAGCTTCAATTATATACCGTTACCATCAAGAATGATCGCCTGACATTTGAATGTGCCTTCGGTGATAGTGCTGCAGTACAACGGTTAGGAACTGTTAATTACCTCTGCGGAATGTTCCAAGTGAAATTATTATGATTCAAGAAATCAAATCAAAACTAACACACACACATTGATCAGTGTTTGAAAGGTCAGAATGTAATGCTGATTCATTTGTTTATTTACTATTACTAATGCCACCACAAATATTTTTACATCTTAATTTTTATCGTTAATTATTCAAACATTGAATAAACGTTGGTATTGAATTATGTTTGAGGAAATCTATTCTATCTATAATCAATTCTATTCAGAAAATCAATTCGTATGGCCTTTTTGAATTTAATTACTGTAATTCTATTTTGTAAATAGATTTTCGTTTCATAATAAAAAAAAAGATAAGTAAATAATTTCCACTGTTGAAACATTGTTAGAAAATATATTAATCTATCTCACGGAGAGATTGATCTAATTTATAAAAAAATACTGATAAATATATCCTTTTACTGAAGACAGTTAGTGCGGAGGTTCGATAGTTGAAAGCTCGAGATATTGCGTTCGGCGGCCGCTTTATTAGAGCTTATTGTTTTAAGCTACACATTGCTACATACGTTACGGAGCTGTATGTATGTGGGCTAGCGGCTAGCGAGATAATGATAGATAATGCAGCACAATACCGCACGCGCCGCGCCGCGCCGCCGCCGCACCGGCTCGTTAGTGTAACTGTTGAGTCACGGACCCAAAGATCACCTGACGGGGGGACTCTGGCGGCTCGCGATCTCACTGCCACCGTTCTACACTACATTACAGTATGCCTTACACATTTCAAAGTGAAATTGTTTAGGGTTTTATTCGTTTGTATTCCTAATTCAGCTTGACTTTTTAACACTGAGTATGTAAAAGTACAATATTTAGCCATGATGTCGTGTGGCAATGTACTTACAACTAGAACAAATGACTCATTTGAATTGAGTTCGTGAATACGCTTTCTGTTGTGTAAGCTTTGCTTGTTATCTGTTGGACTTGTAGCAATTAAAATTTAACTCTTATTGAATTAAAGTGTGAAGGTATCTACGATCTGGCGATACAATGCCTTTATGTAGGTCATTTTAACGCAGCTATAACGCAATACATATGTATTGTTCGGTCTCTGATATAAAAGCAAAATAATCACCTTTCGCACGTCCTCTTCTATTACCCGAGCGACCTTCGGTGGCGCGCGGCCACTTCACGACTTCACACAAAGACTGTCAAGAATAATTAAAGTAATTACTGTTTACTGTAATTAATGACCCACATAACGTGATATGGTTTGATCGATCTCTGACCAGTGACGAGATAATTGTAGCTCGTCCGCCGGTGTTGCCACACTCCGGAGCCACAGATCGTTTTCAATAAATGAATACGTCCTGCGCACTCTTTCATACAAAGCATTACCTGTTGAGAAGTTATGAAACATCTTTGTCATAATTTCAATCAGCATTGTACAAATATAAAGCGGTACTCTTTATACTAGCTTAGACTGACCTATACTGAAACATAAGTTACTTATTACATACTGTAACGTAGTAATGTTGTTACGATCATGTGCTGTAATATTACTCAATGATAACTTAATATATGCATAGTATTATGCCATTGAAATACTTAAACAGAACTAGTTTGAAAAAAGTTCAAACAAAGTAAGAACTGCTGCCAATCGATTGTGATTCAAGGCGTGTAGAGGCGGCGCGGAGCCGATAGCCGGCAGCTATCCGACGACACCGACACTACATTAGGGCTCCTACGCCGCCCGGCGGCTTCTTTGCCCGCGCCATAAGCGAACCTAACAGGTAACCGCGCTCTCGTTTCTCTTCTCACAAAATAGAAGAAAGATAACAGCTGATACAGAATGATACCAGCGATAACAATCTGTCGACTGCAGCGTGCTATCAAAGAGGTCGAAGCGTAAGCATCGTACCATATCAATACTTTAATGACTTCCTTCGATATACGATTGTCTTCACAAATTACAAACGGATTTACATCATCTACCAGGTATATAACGATTTTATAATGTACATATTTAATTAATTCACTGTCACATAATGTGTAAGCGTAACGTATATAATTACATTTAGATTTAGCCACAATATGTAAAAAAAAAACTTTAGGAATAATGATCCAATCTCAAAGATAAATTAGAGGTTCAGTAGAACTGCGCTTTACTTATTCCGAACAAAGAATTTGAACAATTGCCTTTAGCCGCGAATTGTATTACTCCCATACTATCTCCTAATCTTATGCAGATAAATCTTAATGGAGTGTTTCATCCTTTGTTGCCTATCTGCTATCGATTGAGAACATCTCGCGGATATTAATAACTTGGTTACTGGCGACTAATTCATGCTAAACTAATTAAAGCTCTATTGTCTTAACTTTAAGCTCGTCTAAGTCGAGATCCCTGACACTTGATAACTTTTAACTGGTTCCGGGATCGATGATGGCTAAGTCAGTGAAATTTTAACAATTTGATCCTTAGACAATTTTATCTATGATTTGATTTCTATGAATGTGTTATAACTATATGCATATCAATTAAACAAGACAATCCTGAATCTTGTCTTGTCTTACCTTGTATGTTATTTTATATCAGTACTGGTAACTTAAACTGGCAGATTACTAAGCTCACTCTGAAAGGCGAATAAATGAAACAATAAGAGGTACTACAACGTAAATTTAGTCATGAAACAAACAGAAAATTTCGAATTGCATTGATGACGTTAAAACATTGAAATTAATATTAACAATAACTATTTGTTGATATATATATATAAGTTTATATACGTCAATAAAAGTCCAAAAAATAAATAATAGGAGCTTAAAGTAATACGGCGGATATAGCGCGAAGTTGTTGAGAGGACGGCGCTGACGGGACGCGTGGGTGTGCGCGGAATTGACTCGTTGCGATCGTCGGCGTGGTCGGCGAGCCATCGGCCTCATCGAGAGCTTTATCTCCGTCACCGCACCCGCACACTTTGCAAAGCTTCACGCTTATCGCATTTCACCACTTCAACATGAACTTTAAAAATTTCACACCATAAGTTACAGATTGATTCGACAGTATACAATTATTATTTGTTGAATGAATTTGAATAGTGATTATTGTAACTTACATTTATATATGTATTAAATTTATAATAGATTTTAAGTATAACAATTCTCAATATCCATATGAAATGAATAAACAAATACTATCGAATCAATTGTAACGTAAACCAGTAATTTTTATTGTTGGTTCGGCTCACAATGGCGCCCCCCTGTGAACTTAAAAGGAACCAATTACCAGAATCCGAAAGTGGTGGGCCTGGGAGAATATTTGTACTCATTATTCAGATCGGTATTGTTCCACGCCGAGGGGATCAAAGCTAATGGCAGGTTACGTTTACATTGTTGAACATTTCTCAATGTGAACCCGTAATGTTTAACCGATTAAAAATCGCAACTCTTTATGCACGAACTCTAATAAAGCCGAGTCAATCGCTTAACGGTCACAAACGATAATAATGGGTGCCATATCCATCTATCCTTGGGTTATGCTTTTAAAAAGCACATTAACAAAATAAAGACCTCCTTAGAAAGTAAATTAAAACAACTTTTTTTACCTTAATGAAATAATCCATTAAATGTACCTTAGCAATGATATAGCGAAATCATCTTAACTTCATTAGTGGATACAAATTGATGTTGTTTAATGAAAATTAATGGGAAATGGTTGTTAGCGGCGGTAGAGGCAGGGTGGCCGCGACAGCGATGTGATGAGCGTTGCTAACGCATCGCTACTCGCCGGCCGCCAGCCGCCAGCCGCCAGCCGCCGCCCGCCAGTCCACATCCCCTGCCGCCTGTGGATCACAGCCCTAATACACATATTCGATCCAAACAACATTTTCAATGTGAAATGCTTACCTTAGTGTTTCTTTTGTTTCATTACTAATTGATTTAGTTCTACCTTTTTTATGAAAAAAAATAAGTACAATTTCTGAAACGGGACAATCGCAAAATAATAAATAACATAGTAACAGTAATAAAAGTTACATGAGGTTAATATTTTAAATTTAAAATTCGTATATAAATTATGTAATTTTTGTTCTAAGTATTACGCATAAAAAAGACGTGAATAAAAAATCTATTTCCAAAATATTAAATGCACAACCTGTATATTTTCTGATGTTTGTAATATTTTGTATTTTGTAATAACTCATAGATAACGAACGATCTATGAAGTCGCCTGACAATAATATGACAAATACCGTTGTATGAATAAACATTTTATATTTACATGGTTAACATATGCGAATATTTCCAAACATCCAATATAGTAACCTCTGTTTATTACCATTATAAATCTACAAATGATTCATTGATATTACACAGCAAAATGACACTTACTGAAACGCATATTGGTAGCTTAGAGTATGTTTTTCAAAACTTTAGATTTACTTGCAACAAGATAAGTGTAGCAAATATAAATATACATTAAGGTTTAATTTGAACATGATAAAAACACCCTTGTTGCAATAAAGATAAGAGTTACTTTCAATGAGATGTAATGAGAACGTAGCAAGGCTATGTTTGTATGGCGTAGCGCGGCTTACTCACCGAGTCACCGGGCGACGCGCACGTGCGCACTAGACTGCAGTCGGTGCTCAGCGCACGGCGCTCGGCGCTCGGCGCTCGGCCGCTAATCTCTAGTGCCTCGCCCTCGGCTCAGCATATCGATAAATTTCACTATTACAAATAACTATAGTACTCTTAATCATACATAGTAATATATCTTAGAAGGATCATACAAGTAACGACCAAACCAAATGTCCAGTTGGACAGACAAGTTAAGTGGCCCTGGAGGGATTTTAGCACACTGCGCATACTGTGGAAAGCATTGAGAAATTCATATGTCCTGTAGTGGGCAGATAAGGGCTGATTATGATGAAACACACAATTCCACAAGTGGGGAAGCATGTTTGTTAACTTGTATTTTTTGTTATGAATGTTGTGTGTACCTGTAATTGGTCAAATTATCTCTCTTGTTTTTTTTTTGTTACATGTTATTGTGAATGTAAGATAATTTTACTGTTGGCACACCCTAAATAAATAAATAAACGAAATGTCGTCTCATATTGGAAATGACAACATTAAAGAAAAGTAACCCAAACAAGATGCCTTCGGATTATGTATCTAGCTTATTTGTCTGTCGTTGTACTATTTTAACTAATAGCTGTAAGCACTGATACCGTACAAGTACTTCTGCTTGTATAAAGTACCAAACAAAAGACTTCAACGAACTAATCAGTGCTACGTATTGCAAGTTAAATTATTCTTCAACTTGCTACGTGTACCTTTAATATTTTTTAACAATATCAGGCATATCTCATTCAAATAAAAATTATACAACTTCATTGAAAACGCAACAATTTCTTATCGACGTAAGGATCGCTTAACCGTTATTAATTTACTTTTATTTACTAAATAAATCAAACTTACAATTGAGAGCGATCGAAAATTTTATCAACGAATTAAAATTAAATTAATACGCATGTTAAATTGCGAGCAAGCACTATTGGCGGTGTTTGCAATCGTAAATATCCGACATTTGACTCACAGCGCTACCTCGGGTACCCAGACTATTATAAATAGATTGTTGAGATACGGACGACGGGTTTACAGCAGCTATCTGTCGATAACCAATTCACTATCATACGCTAAAATCTCACAATTAACTTATTAGAAGAACACAAAGCCGTCGCGTCAATTTCGCTACCTCCTTTATCGTAAGACCCTGTAATAAATAATATTAAAACAATTCATTACATGCGTACAATCGCATACGTTTGCGGAGTTTCACTTAAACAAAAAGTTGCCTCGTCCGCAAACTCTACCCTTATGTTGTCGACTCAATAAATACGTAACGTTCAAGCGACTATAGCTTTTATGTGGAACACCGCGGAAGGATGCGTTGGTACATTAAAAAAAAAACTATGTCTAACTGAGCAAAGTATCGTAGAAAAAATGAACTGGACCGACGCAGTGGATATAAAACAGTTGTCGTCTCTATGGGGTAAAATAAAAACTATACAAGTAAAAAATATGACACACAGTAACAAGTACGCGCCAATTAAGATGTTCAGTTTGTTATTTCTGCTGTCAGTAACGAGAAATAACGATACAGGAAGGGCTCGGAGTGCTCGCGCACAAAACCACTAAATGACGTCTTGCGATATATCAACTAGTATAAAAATTATAATTATTCTTAAAATCAATTTAATTTACTGTACTACAATTGATAGATGCGATAATTACCATTACAAAAAAAATGTTCAATCAAAAGATACAGTACAGCAGGATTGCTGATATAAAAGTACGCGACAGTACTAGAAAAAAAAAATAAAGAATTCGATATTTTTCCTGGGTTTCTTAGTTAAGAAAATGACATAAACACGCTACGCTGTAATACACGTGTATCTTTTTGTACTCACTTCATTATACATTTGAAATACCAGCCTATCTAAAAAAAAAAAACAATTTATACATTTATAAACCTACATCTTGAAGGTTACAATATTCTGTATATTTTTATCTAACCCTCATAAGGTTTATACATACATAATTTAAAAAAAAAAGTGTTTAAGTAGACGAAACGTATGTAATACATATTAACATGGAATAAAGGTGCTCTGATCGAATATATCAGAGCGTACACTGAACGATATGCTTAAATAGTCGCTTCAGTGAAGCGGACAGAACGTATCTATTACCTACAAGAATAAATTTCGAGTCTTTTCAATGCACATGTATAATCTATACCCATAATGACACAGACATTTGTTCTGTTGCTCGCTCTATACTAACAGCTTGAGCTCCTCGTACACTTGTATTGTATGCTGAGCCGAGTCCACGTCGCACTGGCTGTCATCACAAATATTACTTGGACAAAGTCACAGCGATTAACTAGTTCATAAATAAATCGATACAAGTCTGGCGTCTGCTTCTTCACAAAGTGACATAACCTCTATAAACATAGATTTCCCAGTTCGCATATTTACGTAATAACGATTATATGTTGTTTAATGAAAAGTATATTGTTTACTATCAAAGTGAAGGACACGGTACAATAAAGAGCGCTTATTCAACAAATATAGTTGGTAAATTTGCAGGCGGTTGTAAATTGGACAGATAGTTGTTTAGATGAAATAATGCGGCGCCAGTGAACAATTGTGGCGCTGCCGAGCGCCGCACGCGCCGCGCCGAGCGCCCAGCCCGACCTACGCTGGTCGCGAACTCTAATTACTTACAAATACTGTGAACAGACAGTGACCAATTATAGTGTTAGTTTCTACCGTCTACACTTGTATAACATTAATGGTGTATCCGCTTTTTTGCTTCTTAATTATATCGAAATCAGGAGGAAATATACGGTTAGTTACTTTCAATAAGTAATCTTCGAAGTTAAGATGGATGATTCGATACAGGTTACTTCAGAACTGATTAACGGAACAGTTTAAATTTTGCACCGGCATAGATTACCGTCTGGAATACCGCGCAAATTACTTTTTTTGTAATTCGTCTAAATTAGTATACAATACAGACAATCTTTGTAAGACTCATATAACATACTACTATAGCAATAAATATATGATTTGTGGCGCCACAATCAAACATTTGAACATCGTTAATGATCTCCACAAGGCGTGGTACGCGCGGTCAAGTCACAAACATTAACGCCTGTAGCACACAGTCGCGATAGCTAAACAGAAACCTCACGAAGAACAACGCTTGTAGCAAAGATTGTACCCATACAGAAAACAGATTGTGCTTTAAGTATCGAGTTTTATAGCAAGCGCTTTGGCTCCGGTTCTCTTTCACGGGTGTGTGGTACAGTCGTGAGGGAGCCGGTGGTGGCGGCCGCGTGCTGTAATGAGTCGCAGTAAATTATTGAACACCGCGCTGACAACGGCCAGCCACTTGTTTCATTGTTCGCAATCAGACCACAATTGCGGAAATAACACAATTGTGTAAGCGCACGCCCTCTACATTGGCTAATTATTGTATATCATTGTTATCTTACCTGTACAACTTTTGCATTTCTCAGTAACTGAATTAAAATGAAATTTGTTATTTAGCGACCGACCAACATGCGAAGCACCATATAAGCTTAGCTTCCATTTAAAGTTATCGTATTAATAATATATTTACTAATATTATAAATGTGGCAGTTTGAATGGATGGTTGGAGGTTTAGAAGATACAACCAGAACTAAGCATAGCATTTCATAAAACATGTTCAGTCTCTATTTTAACCGATAATACATATTTTTTCCTAATATGAAATAAATTACTATTTAACCTTAAACTATATAGAAACATCATCAGCAGAATTGAAGAGTCAGAGGCATTGAAATCTAATGTTAACAGGCTGACAACATAAGAACAAGGCGTGACGAATATCAGAATCAAAAGTCTGTTACGATATTATTCATAATAGCAGCGATAATTATAGACATTGTGCGTTGCGTTAGACGTCGTGCTTAGCAAAGGATCAATATCGGCACGAATGCGGATTTCGTAAGTCAGATGTGAGCTGAGCTGAGGTGAGGTGGTCAACTTGATCGATTATGTGAAGCGTGTGCGGCGCAGCGCGGCGCTTGCCAATTACGTCGTCGTCGGCGGCCGGCGACCGGCGGCAATGGCGCTGCTGTCGCGGTCCGCGCGCCCTCTGCCATCTACCGGCGCACTCTTGCGCAAATTTATGTTAACAAAAGAACAACCACTAACTGATCTCGCATTTTAATATACAATACCGCAAACCCGTATTGTACTATTCATGATGCTCATTAATGTCTTTTAATTTGTCCTCTATGGTTACTGCCACTTTGTTTAACAAAATAAAGTATGTAGGTCTATAAAATATATATTAGTATCTTCTAAATCATCTGTACTATCGGAGATTAAAGCAAAATATGTCACTTGTTTACGTTGCTAATATAATTAACAATAATTAAAAGTTTCTCGCCAATTCTTTAAAGACAAAATGATTTACCTAATTTTACCAACTTGCTCGCAAATGATATTTAAAAGCTGCCAAATAAACCTCGGGAGTGTGTGTCGCTCATAACAATGTTGTGCCGGGCCGAGTCTCGCTGCTCGCGGTTTAGCGAATTTAACGGCGGGCAGCTGCGCCGGTACGCATTCTTATGCTACAAAAGAATCTTTACAGGTTGCTGCAGAACTAAAGGACGATCTCTCTTTCAAAGAAATTCACCTTCAATCCGACCGACAGCCCTTGCGCATCTCCCATTGTTCACATTTTGTTGTGTTACGTTTTTCTACAATAGCATCAGCTGATTTCGTAGACGTCAAACTATAAATAATTCTTCGTACAACTTCGTACTTACAACGAAGTTCATATGACGACATTAGTCATTATTATATAAACAGAAAATGTTTTTAAATCGAAATATTAAAAAGATGTATTGGCGTAAATATAGATTATATATCCGCCAAGATTATTATTTATGTTATATGTGAAATAGGAAAGATCACTTAAAGAAATAAATTAATTGATACAATAGTGCCTTATTCACACAGAGTAGGTAAGTTGTGAAGTATTACGCAAGGCGAGGCGGCGAGGCGGCGAGGCGGCGAGGCGGCGAGGTGACACGGGCGCGCCAGCAGCTGTACGCTCCCCTGTTACCTGGCCTATGTGCCGCACGTGTTGTATGCGCCTGCCTCACTCTTGGATAAATAGTATTTTAAGTCCTCACATCCGGACTTGACGCATATAGCGACGCACGAAAAATGCTTTGCTCGATTCCATTGTATCTAAAATTATCCGTTGTGACCGCACTAACTTTATTTTTCTCCAAAAACACAACACATAAAATATGTTGGTAAAATAGTAAAGAATATTTTTAATGTAATCAAGTCGCCTGACCGCTCAGCGCACGGACGTGCTCTGTAATATTAACACCTGCCTGTAGCTTCCGATAACTGTTTGTCCTGTAACGTGATCCTCTAGAGATCCGTCCGCAACGACTCCCCCAGATCTAAAAGCAACAAACGGAACCGTTGCGTGGCCAGGTTTGCTTGCATTGACATTATCATTGCCTATGTACATATGGTGATTCGATTTAATTTGATATTCATCCAGTAAAAATCAGTCAGTTCCCGAATAGAACAGAATTCTATCGGCGACAAAAGAAATGGGACCGAAAAACTAGTGCATATTTATATTGAATATATTAAAAAAAAACTTGTTTTAAGTCGTGTCGTACTCGACAAATCCATTGCGGGGCCATAAACGGGTCTCCCTTTTGAAAGTCAACAAAATAAGCAATCGGAAGCTCGGGGCAGGTGTGCCGATGCCTTTCCCAGGACGATATTAGTGGCGTCTATTACAAAAAATCGTTCACGAATTAATTAACATAATGTTTAATGTTTGTGGCGCTACTGGGCCACTAAATCCGTTACAGATATTGATTAACGACCGAACTCACCGCTGCTGTATGCACTGGGAAAGAAGTTTTATTTGTGTATTCAAAGTCATTGAATTTATAAAAACAAGAAATTAGCAACGAGTAAGCATATTTTATGCCCGAAGTTAGGTGGAAGGATAGCAGGAGAGCTGCGCAATAATTATATTGTATCGATAACTCGAAATGCATGAATGATGTTTTTCAATTTTTATAGTGCTATAAATATAGTTCCGCCCACTATAACCACATACACTTAGCGGGTTAGCTGAGAGGGAGAGGGCACCATTCGATACCCTTTCGCCTAAATATAGATGCGTCATTAAGGTCATATTTTATAGCGGTATAACTTTAAATCTATTTGTAATATATTTTAAGAAATATCAGATATATTCAACGGTTAAATAAATGTTTTTGTTATTTCTTCTGATGTTATTTTTATGATCCTAAGATCCTATAATTTAACTGAATATTCGAATAATATTGATAATTTGCTTAACAACTTTTGCCTTTTTTAAATTTTTAATAGATGATTGTCACAAGCACGAAAGGTGCGTGTGACTGAATAAGTGGTAACGTTGTTTTTTGAAGTTTCAAGATTATTTTTGTTATGATTAGTGATTGCAGTAATTAATTGATTTACTGACTAATCTGAATTAGTTGAACTATTATGTAACACTATAAGGAATTATTTTATATTTTGCGACAACGCATCTGCAGATTCTCTGTAATTGCAGAGCTCC
>JAODUI010000001.1:4148037-4161977 GCA_027563995.1 Papilio gigon | reverse complement strand
TTCATCATCATCATCATCAACAGCCCTTGTCTGCCCACTGTTGGACATAGGCCTTTCCCAATGTCTTCCACAGTATGCGCTCCTCCGCCTTCCGCATCCAACGACTTCCCACCGTCCTCACTAAATTGTTGGTCAAAGATTGTATAACTCACTTTATTGTCTCCAGAAAAGTTTTACGGTCAGTAATCTCATCTGGAATTCGGCTTAGAATTTTCTTTAAAGCCGCTGATTTCTTATTCAACTCTTGAAAAGCTTCCTCCGACCTGTTCAATCTCAAATCAGCACCTAAGGAAAATTAATAGCATTTAAGTACGGACATTAACATATATATTTGGCATTACTTGTAATTGTCCTACATTCATTATCGGTGAGTGTTCCTTGCAGTCTCAACAAGCTTTCATTCATGTTAACAGGTATGTCCGCCCGCCTCATTATACCAGCTACTAAGTCATAGTTAAGTCCAGGAATGGCTGCTTCGGCTTTGGTAAGAGCTGCTCGTAAAGTTTGTGATGCGCCCAGGTCATATTTTTCTAACTGTAATGTAAAAAACACGTTTTTGCATGATTTATCAAATGCACTTAGTCATTACAAACACATTATAAGTTTACGTGAATACTTACAAAACAGGGTCTATGAATTTAGTAATAGTAATGTTAAAGTAATCATATTACTGATACGTTTATAATGACCTCCAAATATTATGAAAACAAAAGTATTGCAAAACATAATACGTATGCGATATTGCGACACTACAATTAGACAAACGTATTTACATCTATATAATATTTTTTTACTGATTCATCATTGTGGACATGAGGAACACCATTCCCACAAGTTATGAAAAGTAATTCTTACCTGAGTTAAAACAGGACGTATGAGTACGGGCAAAACTAAGGAAGTAACAGGTAATTCATCGCCCATTGTCATTGTGACCAAATTATTTTAGTAATCCTGTGCCTTAAAAATGAGGTAACTAAAAGAGTGATGTAGATATTAGAGGAATTATTAGAAGACTTTGAATATAGTTAATATAACATAACACAAACAAAATACAGCTGTATTTTCGACTTTCCAATATAAAATTATAAAATCAATGGAATTCTGTTGACTTGACCTAAATGTCAAACTCAAGATCATAGATAATACATAACTAGAAGTACCACAGATAGCAATGGAGCAAAGGGAAGCGCTGCTATTTCGCTTAGATTTGTCAAAAAATATGTAAAACCTGCGTAGGCTTAGGAAATTACATGAAAATAAAACAAAACAATAACGTAACCCTGTGCAGTAACCCAACAGTAACCAAGAGACAAATCAGTGACAGTAGAATTATAATGTGTTAAGCTGACAAGCCTACAACCGACAAGGATATTATGTACTCATTTTTAATAATGTTAGGAGGAGCTAGTAAAGCTACATAATTTAGTTTAGCTTATACCTATCAGACCAAATAACTTTATCATTCAATAATTTATTCTAAATTTATTCTGACGTTCTTAAGGTGAAATTCTGATAAAAATAAAAGGCCTATGCTAGGTTCTTTTACTCTCAGTTTTTATCCACCGTACTTATAACTTCTGTGGTCTTTTGTCGTTTGTTATAGTGCTCTGTGGTCTTAGATTGGCTCGCTTGTCTCTATCACTGTGACTATGACAATTGACAGGTTGACTAATGATCAACAAAGTTTAATAATCTTATAGGCAGTCCTTTAAAATCTTTTGTACATAAGTTATATTTGAAATCAAGGTATTACTTAGTAAGGAAAATTGAAATGGCTAAAAATACATCTAGCTCGGCGTTTCGTAAAATAGACATCGATCAGTACAATGAAGATAACTTTAAAGAAGATGAAGCTGAATCATCCGGTCCTACAGGCCCTGACGAAGGAGAAATCTCTGCATTACTCAATCAATATCCTTTTCATAGTGTCTCGTATAATATGTCCCACCCTCTGGCTCAGCGCCTACCCAAGAAATTTCATACATCCTCGAATTTCTTCTTAGATATATGTTGGTTCCATCACAATGTTTTCCTGCAGCGTAATACCGTCGAATAAATTTACATCTGAAATTCTAACATTACAAAACTCTCAAATTGGTCTATTATAACAATATTTAATATTGTAGCTTGTTAGCTACAATAGTCCTATCCATAAAAATAGATAATTCCCAGAAGAGTGTGATATGACTATTTCTTGCGTCTGGTGAAGGTTGTTCTTAGTACTCACATGTTCATGTACTTAAGAATATCCAATACCTTGTAAAAATGATGTTGATGTCATAAATTGAATGCTGTACATAATTTTCTTAACACTTTAAATACAGGAAGGTATATAGATGCACTTAAGTTGGTGCTTGGTAATGCGCCTGTTGGCTCATCAAACCAACAAGTTAAGGTCAGTCATTGAAAATTTTTCTACATTTTGAATACACATGGATATACCAGAGAAATGTAATGATTTGCAAAAGTTAGTATGAATGAATGAATGCCGGCATCAGTGTTTCTGTCCAAGTATCGGTACAATTTGGAGGCCTTCAAGAGTAAAGTGAATAGGCACTTACTACACTAGCACGTACCATATTTCGACCACATCATCACTTGGCATCAGGTGGGATCTTGGTCAAGTGTTAGTTTAGATTTCATAAAGAAAGAATGATTTTCAATAAAATTACTATATTTGATATCCTGTCTTTAAGAATCTACACTTCCTTTACAGTCATAGAATATTTAAATTGACATGGGTGAAATTTGTTTTTACAGGATAATGCACTTTCTGTTACATTGAAGGTATTGCTTGCAATCAAATCAGCACAGATAGAAGAAGCAGTTGGAAACCTTTCCCGAGATGATATTGACATCTTGATGAAATACATATATAGAGGTTTTGAATACCCATCAGAAGGCTCTAGCGGACATCTGCTGCTGTGGCATGAGAAAGCATTTAACATTGGTGGATCTGGCTCTATTGTGAGGGTTCTTTCCGATAGAATGAGAGTGTAAATTTCATACCAAATATTTAAATTAAGTGTATAAGCATCAATTAATAAATAATACAATAAATTTAAAATGCTATGTTTTTATTTATCTATAAAAGTGTGGATTAGCTGCTGCATGATTGGTCCTCTTGCCTGGTGAATTACTACAACCACACATAAAACAGGCATAATTACATGTTTCATTTTATGAATCTGTACCGAAAGTTATATCTTAGTCCTCTTTACATTCACACCCTGTTTGTATTAACAAAGACGTACGGCGGGGAAAAGACGCTTAGTAAGGGGTAATTATCCCTTTCTATGTTTACCTTCTTCTGTTGATTATTAGAGTCAATGAATTTGCCATTGCAGATCTAGGGCAGCTGTCACTTCGCTATTTCAATGAATTCTTACTTGTTTGCCATTTTATACTATATGAAGGACTGGAGTATAAGTATTTACTCTGTCGCTCTGATCTAAACTTACGGAGGAAACTAGAGTACCCATTGTAGGCACGTCAGAAGAGCATTTTGGTTATCGACGTGCCATATTCAATTGCCTGAAACTGTACAATCGTGTTCTAAATGTCCCCTTTGTTAACACTAGTAAAAATCAATTACATAGATTGATTTTTTTTTCAAAGTTAACTTAATATAGCTAGTGGGACAAATTGTGCGTTAAGAATAAGTATTGTAAAAAAAAAGTCTAAACGAAAGTGATTGGTAAGAAGCAGTAACAAGTAATTCTATAGAAAAAAACGATCAAATTATCAGGGGCGTCAGTAACGTAACACTAAATATTAGTTTTCTTTATACAGCTGTTACAGTAAGGGAAATCTTGGTAAAAGAAGATGCTGTCATCTACGGCATAACATTATATTTGTTAGATTTCGTACCAATTTTCGTCTCTGCTAATTATAACGCGCTAATTTAACAATTGCCACCCAATACTTCAGTTGTACATATCACAATGTACAATAACTTTCAATGATTTAACAAAACGGTATATACTACAAAAATTAAGCAGACCAGAAAAACTATTGGCCTGAATCAATGTTTTTTTGTAATTCCAGGTGCAAATCTACGCGTATCTACTTTAGAAACTTATGTAAACACAAATCTGTGCCAAGACTTGACTGTCAACGTAAAGTAATAGTTTTGGAATAAAAAGGAAAAAAGAACTTAGTGGTTCATGTTAGCGAGCGAAAGCTATTATTGTGTCTGCAATGTAAACTGCGGTAAAGATGTCCAACCGGTTGTTTGTCCTTTCAGACGGATTTTTTATAGTTTATTTTAAGTACTCAATGGAATCGATAATGATTCAGCGTTACTAGCAAAGTAATTCAGATCAGTGAAGGTGGTGACGCGAGCGCCGGCCGCGGCCCGCCGTCTCCGAGGAGCGAGTGCAGGCGAGTATAAGAAAGTAATTGTTGATCAGAAGCAATCTCTCGCTGGCGCGGGAACGCGCCATATAAAAGCCTCTTTGTGCACCTGTGGCTCGATAGTTTTTACCCGCACCTCGAACGCACACTTCATATCTCAACTATGGAGTTACTGGTGAGTCAATTTGTTTGTTATGAATAACGGCATATTTTGATGTCAGAGTATCGGACACGTCGGAAACTTCCTGATTACACAATAACTTATATAACACGATTCAGTAGATAGCTGCAATAACAAAACATCCGACGACAATTATTCTGGAATTAACATTTGCTACTTAGCGAACGTAACGTACTGTTTGCTTAGGTTTTATCAATTAGCATTTTTTTTCCAAAATAATAAAGTGTAACTTTAACATTGGTTTTTTTGTTACGAGCAAGTTTTTTATTATTACAATTTTGTTTCAGAAATTTCTTAGTCTACTATATTGCGCATGCATAGCGCTCGCTTCTGAACACAAACACATAATCCCCGTGGAGCACTACGACACGGAACTTCAAGATCTGGGCCAGCATGTGGAGATACCAGAAACTCCAGTCAGAGTTGTAAAAATTACAAAGACCATCGCGGTTAAAATTCCCGTACCCTATCCGGTGAAAGTATTGGAAAAAGTACCTTATCCTGTGCACGTTTCGAAGCCGTACCCCGTACCCGTGCCGCAGATCGTCAAGGTGCCACACGTGATCACTTCGAAGGACAAAGAGGGTCATGAGGCCTTGGGCGGTCCTTACCAGGGCCACTTCGGCAGTAACACTTACCAAGTACAAGAACAACCGTCAGATGGATACAGTCCTCATTCCGAAAACATATACCACGGGGGTTACGGAGGAGGATTGCAAGCAGCCGGCGACGAACACTCGCTGCAAAACTCCAACGAAGACTTCGGCGGCGGCAACTCTGGGTATCCCGGCAACCATGAAGATGTTAGCGCGTTCGAATCCAATAGTTACGATCAAGCTATTAAGAATTACTTAGAAAACCATGGCCATGGAAACCAAGCCTCCGTGCCACATTACTAACTAAAAACTGTATAATTCTCCGGTGGTAAATCTGTACCTGAAGTAACATGTACATAGTTACCATGCCTTGAACTGTGATCCTCAGAAAATATAACACTGTGTGTGTGCACAGTGTTATATAAACCAAACTGTTCCAAACATTGTACCTACATAAATAATTTGACTCTGATGTTGTTGTTACATGTGTATGTTCTAATTGTAAGTTGTTATTTATAGTGTGGTCGGTGACGTCGCTTGTATATGTCAAATATAAAACATAAAAATTAAAAGTTTTTTTTTTATTATAACATAAGAAATCTATAAACTTTGCATGTCCAAATTAACCACTTACCATAATTATGCATATAATGTCAAAAATATATTAACAATAATAAAATGTAGAGAATCGCGTCCGGCGAGCGCGCCGCTGCTGACTACAGGGAACAGCGCGAATACTTCCGGCTCACTACACCGGTGTACTTTCCTTCCGCACGGCAAGAACGACTCGCACTTATAAAATGATTATAAGACGTCGAATAACATCAAATAAAATGAGGACAAAGAAAACATCCTAGTTGTGTAACACGATCACTTACACTATGCGGTAACACTACAAAAAAATCGATTGCTTATACTAATGTGTCTAGTGATTACACCACGTAATTGTTTCTATTTCAAAATGTAGGAAAGAAAGTGACTCTGGGCCGTTTCTCAGCGCTGGGCGCGACGCTGTCCGTGTCGCTGGAGGACAGCTCGTCGCTGAGTGCCTTCACCTCGAGCTCGCGCGCCGGCCGCATCGGCTCCGGCTTCTCGTCCTCGTCCGACACGTACATGCGCGTCAGGTCCGACGCCACCGACGCCGTCTCGCACACGCTGCAACGTTCGTCCATGTACCCATCAGGGAAACTACTTCATTAAATTAAAGGACGAAGTAACTTGAAGAGCGACAGGAAAGGAAGATGCTGACACATGCCCTGAGAGTGGGGGAGGGCCACGGGCGGTGGTAGACCAAGTACTGATTAAATTACCAGTACTGTCAGTTTAACAGTTTGAGCTGTGGAAGGTGGTGGGAGTAAGTTGTTTGTGTGTGAACTCACCTGTTGTTGTAATACTCAGACTCCATGTGGTGCAAGTTGTAGTTGATCTCGGGCTTGGCGCTCATGGCGGCGGGCATCGCCAGCACCGCGTCCGGCGTGCACGCGTCCTCCGCGCCCGGCCGCTCGCGCTCGCGCTCCGGTCCCAGCCTGCTTTCCAGCTCAGTTACCTTAACTTCGATTATCTCTTCCTTCAGAATTGTGCTGGAAACATCGATTAAATATTAAAGTGCACAACAAACTTAAGACTTAATTGCTTCCGACTTAGTCAGCCGAGGCCCAAGATCTAAAATATTAAATTCTTATCTCTTGTCATTATTTTCAAAGATGGTTTACGCCAATTTATTTCCACGAACGAAAAGTGAATACAGCAGTGCTATGAAACATGAATCATATATGTACTGCCCTCTTACCTTCCAAGATCAAAGGATATCTTGTATTCTTGAGATTTCTGAACAACTTCGAGCCAATTAGCTTTTTGAACTTCATCTTCGTTTAAACTGTAAGTCGAACCAGGCCTGAAAATTACAAACATGTTTAAATCATATTTTACTATAATTGCAATTTAATAAAAAAAAAATTACATTGACGAGATCCCGTGTAACAAATTGTAAATAATATTATGTTAACTTATTTTCGAGGAAGTGTTACAACTTACATAGGTGTGAAGTTAACGACGGTACCAAAGTGCTTTTGTTTGTTAACTTGGTAGAAGTTGTCGAGGGGGGTGGTCATGATCGCGTCCTTTGTGATCGACGGCAACGCTGAGGCGTTCCGCTTATTGGACTTAGAAACACTGCTCTCCATTACTTCGCTCACCGAAAACTTTAATTTAGCTAAAAGAAAAAAAAGATAATTAGTGAATAAAGGCATTAAAACATTGCTGTCGAGAAGGATGGCAACATCACTCACATTTATCAATAGGTGATATTTTACTGGCCACGTCGAAAATAAAATCAGGCGTCCAGAAGTGAGGTATACGAATGAACACTTTGCCGGAGTCGACGGGCATGTGGAAGCCGAGCTTATGCAAAAGCTGCAGGAACTTTAAATCTTTACAAATTGAAGCTTGCTCGCAATTCCACGGCACCAGCGGCACGGAGTGATTTAAAACTGAAATTATATTTTTACAACTCTATTTATTGAAGAAATCAAAGCGCAGTTACGTTAAATATTTGTTCGTAACAAATAATATATATTCAATCAGAAACTTTCGCGGTGTTCCACTTAAGAAAAAAATTGCCTTGTCCACAAACTGCCTTTTCTCACAAATTGACGAATGAAGAGTCTAAAAACCGGGAAAATAGTAAAAAGGAATTAGTCGTTAACCTGTTCTGATCACTGACCAACTTTTTACTCACAAACATATTTAAAAAGTTCAGGCTTTTGTGCCCGTGTCGAGGACTCAGTACATACGAAAGGTACAAGAGACGGCAGCTTTTATGCGGAACACCGCGAACGGACGCGTTGGTACATATACACTGTAATATATCCAATACATGTGCTAACTTACCCAACGAGTGATAGGACACGGGAGAGGCGACGGGTGCGTCGGTATTGTTAACAACTTTTTTATCCTTTTTGCTACAATCTGTGTCCATTTGCACTTTCTTCTCGAGATATATTTTGGCATAGCAAGTATCGAGTAACACAATTTGTACCCAATCCAAAAACTTAGACTTGCCATCCTGTGCCAGCTGCTCGCAAAGCTTTCCTATTTCGTCATCTCGCATCTCCTTGTTTATTTGCACAGCTTTAGAGTTCCTGTCCATTTCCGATTTGAGAAGTTTCTCGAACTCCTCCTTGTTTATTATCGACTGTTTGTAAAGTTCCTTTATTACAGAATCCCTCTTTTTTATTACGCCGTCCTCTTTGAATAACTTCAGTATCTCTCCGATCACATCCGAAGTTGTGTTACACTGCACGTAGTTCCAACTCAAAGAGGAAATTTCGTCCTCCGTCCATCTTTAACATGATATTATTTCATTAAAAAAACTCAATTTACAATATTTGGTAATTTATTATAATCATGTCCATTACGAAATTTAAAATGTAATTTTCTATGACGTATCAAACTAAAAAAGAGAAACAAAAAAACCAAGACACTTATATAATACCTCTCTTTAGCGTGAGTTACGCTGCTTGTGGTTGATTTTCTCTTGACACCCACGTCCTTTCCCGATTCTTTGCTTTGGGCTACGTCGAAGTTTTCAGATTCAAGACGGAAAGTTCCCGTGCTTTGCAACGATTGGGGTTTCTTTATGAATGTGTTTATAACGTATTCAATGAGATCGGACCAATCCTATAAGGCAGAAATGTGCATGAACAACAAAGAGAAGTATTGCACCAAAGAGAATATATAGGATTGCCATCATGCTTTGACATCTTGCCATTGTGACGCGACCTTTGTAATTCTGCCGCTTTATCAGACAAAGAAATAATAAACATGCTGTATGCTCCCTGCACTGTAGCTATTATATAGAGCGCCGTATGCCGCTGTCGCAACATTTTAAACTTTATGGTTCCAAAGTGTACAGGATGGTCGTATTATAGTCATAAGATGAAGAATACCGCCAGTGAGCGTAAAAAATTACCCTTTTAAATGACATATAAAAAGATTGACATACATCGCAAGTCTCGAATTCAGATTTCCATATGGATGTGAAAGTTTTTAAAATCTTGGGCTGGAACAGAGCTATGACGCAACCCATCTCTCCGCCCACGTGGTGCATCATAGTGAACACGCAGTCGTTGACGAACTCCCCGTTGCCTTCGTAATCCTCGAGCAGGAGGCCGTACTGTGACATTATTTCAGGTGTAGCGAACCTGTGCCCAATCAATGAGTCAACATAGAAACATAAATTCGGATTTAAATATATAATAAACATACATAAACACACAAAAATACTGACTGTTTGATGTGATCAGGCATACTGCTCGAGCCTTTGTAATCCGGCATTTTCATAACGTTGTCCAAAAACATCAAAAGAATGTGGTTGGTGACAATAAGGTCCTGAAAATGTGTCTAATGTAAAGTGCTCTCACTGTTTACTTTTACGATTTTTTTATTCCTCGATAACTAAGAAATAATGTCTTTCGTTATCTTACATAACACTTGATTAGACATGTTATATAAACATGCCTAAGTATCAACGAAAGCTGTAATCCCACAAAGGTCCTGGTCCGTAGAGAGTAGCACTGTCTGACTTGTGTCTGAAGATATATTTGACATAGTACTCAAAAGAAGAACCCGATAAGAGGGCTACCTAACAACACCTAGTCAGTTATCCTAATCAGACCAGTTAAGTTTATTCAAACCTGTAGATATTGTTTCGGATGATATTTGGGATTGTAGTGACGCAAGAGCAGAACTAAGAGCGAGCGTAATTCATCCGTCTCACACATCTTCATTTGCAGCGACACCAGCTTGACTTGGTCATCGTCACAAGTATGTGGCGACTTCTTGTATAACTCAATCGCCTGCACGAATTCTCGGATAGCTGTCACCACCTATATAATACAAACAGTTTATTTCTCATTCCTATATCAAACAAGCTACATATAACAAGTACATATAACGTCAAACACATAAATACACGTACCAGATGTAACCTTCGGACGTTGGGCTTCAAATCATTCCCGTCCAGTTTCCTCGCGAGTTCAAACTGTTCGCACAGGTTCACGCCTTCCGCGGTCAAATATGATATGATTTCAAACGACAGCACCGAGCAAACGTGCTCCAAGTCGAGTTCAATTTGTGTGGCAAACTTTAAAAAGTATGTAACCAGCCAAAAGAAGTGCGACGTATCGATTTCTAGTTGAACATTAGTCAGAATTTCTTTGTGCAACGTCTTCACTAACGAATTATATCCTTTTAACAGGAAATTAACTGTGAACTCTTTCAAAACATTGGATATGTCGTCGTCAGTTAGCGTATTGTGTCCTTGCAGTGTCGTTCTGGAAATAAATAACATTTTTAATAATAAGTAATTCAGTAAAATGCACGAAAGACACAGATATACTAACATGTTAATTTTTCCCTTCTTGACGATTTTTTTTCTTTTCCTTTCCTGGAGGGTGAGGTTCGAGCGAACTTTATTGCTTATCCTCTGTTTGTTGGGGTGCGGTTTTTGGTGCAAAGGTTTTTTAGCCGGCAACTCGTCCTCGTTGCTCGACGTCGATATCGACTCCTGGTTTTCGATCTGTGTGGCGTAGCCGTAATCAGAATTTTCAGAAATTACCACTTTCTTCTCTGATTTACTCCGTCGGTCATTTTCACTGTCATTTTCATTAGAGCCGGACACGGAAGTCGGCTGTAATCAAATAATTTTCAATGTTTATATGCATAAATATATTTAAGATGGAAGACTTTCTATGCCATACATACCGTATCACCTTTCATGATGGTGTCTTTATTATTGTCCCCACTATCAGCACTATTATTATTATTATATGTTTGTTCCGTGGCATGATTGTTGGGGGAGTCCGGGGACTGGAACGGTTGGTTGCCGTTCATGTTGTTTCTTGACGAAGCGTCCCAGTCGTTGTTCACAGAGCTGGGGTCGTCGTTACTTTTCCCGCTGCCGCCTGTGTCCGACGAATCAGAGGTTGGATCGGAGGTTAGATTTGGTGAAGAATCCTTGCTACCTACAGGACAAGTTGCAACATATTTAATTGCGCCATACTTAAACAAATCAATCCGTGATATAAAAATCACCTCTGTCCTGTGGCGACGTGTTACTCTCGTTGTCTTCAGAACTTTCAGATATAGAAGCGTCGAGCCACAAATTGAGAAGTTTATGTAATGTTGTGACATGTTGATCTTTATATAATAGGGCTATTAACTGTACCATTGTAACTGCCCAATTCGTCTGAAAGGAAAACAACATACAAAACACACATCTCGACTCTAGAAGCAATAAATGAAAAAAAAATAATGAAATTAATATAAGAAAATTAGTAATGGAAATTCAATAGACAGTACAAAGATTTGCAACTGCTATGAACAATTACAAAATTCGTGACTTACCGCATCCGGCATACACATGAGCTTTATGAGAACAATGTCGATATTCTGGCTAAACAAGTTCCATAGTAATTGATTTTGCACGGTGTGCGGCGCGCCGTTGTAGGTGGCGCTCAGGTCGCTCGCGTCCTCGGGTATGTGCAGGATGTTGCGGAGGAACAGAAGCGTGTTGCTAATGTTCACGCATTGCTCCGAAGACAGTTTACTTTTTTGTTCCAAGTCGGAATTTTTTTTCAAAAATTCTATTATCACTTTCGTTGCCCGATGGTCCGTGAGGGCGAGTTTCGTAGTTGCTAGTAAATTATTGACTTCGAATATAGTGTGTCTACCGAAGCCAGTTTTGGAGATCGCATCCATCGAAAGTAGACATTCTATTGGTATAGTTAAATTAACTAGTATTTTTATCAATAGCTCAATAGTTTTATCATCTTTAGCATTAATCAGTAAAGGAATAAGATCTTTTTTTATGTTCTGCCCGAAGCTGATGCTTCTGCGGTACGTACATAAATATTTATCTTCGGTTAATATGTTGTGTAAGATAGTTTCTAAGGCAGCTGTAAAAAAAAATAATGAAAATGATTGTGGTACGCAAGCGAAAAATAAAATGTCTAATTATTTGTACATAACATAATATATAGAGTTTGCTCGCGTTGGAAACGCTAGAGTATAAAGCTTCCGCAAGCTGGTCAAAGTTACAAAAAAGCTTTTCTCACCGTTACAGTTTTCATTCACGTGATATCCATCTGAATGTAAAAATCCGAGATTGCTAAATGTGCTGTGGAGCTGAGGACTTCTAAGAACCCATTCCATTTTTTATCTGAAAAAAATATTTAGAATCAAATGTGAAAACAAATTAAAACAAAAATTAAAATATGTATATAATTTAAAAATGTCCTAAATAATGGACCGATAATAAAACTTTGGTAAGCTAAAATAGTAACTTTGGTAACTCTAATAAAACCCTTTTATTCACCGTATAAGGATTTTTTCCTTGCACATTGACGTTTTGTCTAGCTATATCCAGCTTGTTAGTTTCTTGAATAAACACAAAACAAAGGTATAAAAATGAAGAAAGAAATTGCACACTGTTCAAGAACTACTTTGTAATCCGATGCTATACGTTTTTGACAAGGTTAAACTAACATCATCGATATAAAATGTAAGTGAGACTTCGGAACTTTATTTTCAGTAAAGAAACCACGGAGAGGGGGAAACAAGGGCAGCGAGATTGTAAGATGGGAGAAACTTTTTTTATAGGTCACGTGTACCGACATACAATTAAAGCTAAATTTAAAAAGTCTCAAAACTTTAATAAAGAGTCACGTTTATTTCTTGCTACATAGATTTAAGAATAATGACTTATGTTTTAATTATACAAAAAGGTTATATTTATAGAATATAATTTATTTTTTCTTTTCATGTCATGTCAAATTGACAGATTTTTTTGTACGAATAATATAGTGAAAAGATTTTTTTTCAAAGAAAGGACTTTTTATGTTGTTTTTGTTATTTACAAAAACACAAAATATAGTCGTGTTTCTTCGACATATCGTTATAAAAGAATATAAAAATGTATATGGTTGTATCGTCATATAAAACGTGATTCGAGAAACGCGCCAGTGGATAATGGTGACTACTGAGCAAAGCACGTTCTCGAAATCTATTTGAATCGTTCAAATTTCAGCCTTGTTTGTGTAACAATGGTAAAGTAGGTCTATATCAAATGACTCATTGGGATATACTGTACACAAATATCTATACTTCTATTTATTATTCGAGACTATATATCTATATATATAAAAATGAATTGCTGTTCGTTAGTCTAGCTAAAACTCGAGAACGGCTAAACGGATTTATCTTATCTTGGTCTTGGAATGTTCGTGGAGGTCTAGGGAGGGTTTAAAAAGCGAAAAAAAATAGAAAAACCCCCGTGAAAGCCTTAAAATAGCCCTTTTCCATTTCCTATACAAACGTTTTTTTCCGAGGAGGAAATGTTATTTTTGTATTTCCTAATAAATCCAAAAATCTGTTTATTGCATTAAGGCGAAACAAAGTTCGCGGGGTCAACTAGTTAAGATTAAAAAAAAAGCAATCGGATTTCGCTAACACAATATGTGTTGCTTATAACAAAAAAAATCCTAGTTGTCCGTTTATCTACGCAAGTCCGCGTTTTCCGATGTGATATATCATTGTCTATTCCTACGTATATCATCAACTTTTTTTTTTATTTTATTTATGGCTGTACAACTGATCTACGATGTGATGTTAAATGAGTACAGTTCAATAAGTACATACATGTTGTGCTTTAAACTTCTACCGACACTTTGTTTATAATGAACCCGCAGAATTAATCTTCGTTTATGTAATTGAAAATCAAGTATATAAGAGTATATACTTCTATTGAA
>JAODUI010000001.1:4031220-4147937 GCA_027563995.1 Papilio gigon | reverse complement strand
GTTAAATGAGTACAGTTCAATAAGTACATACATGTTGTGCTTTAAACTTCTACCGACACTTTGTAATTACGAGCAGCAAAAAAAAAACACTATATAAGACTATGTACACGTTTCTATATACCTGTACATTTACTTACATAAAAGTATGTTCAGCGTAGTTCCGATAAGCAATAACAATGGTGATTCAAAACGACAATTTCCTTTTAATAACAAAGTCGGTACATCCAGTTCAAATTATATTGCCCGTATTTTTTAATTTTTAAGTTTATTCGATTCCTATAGAACATATTTTACTTCATTCGAAATAATCCACGTATAACAGATACTCCTATATATCTTGGTTTTGGATCAATAATCAAATTAAGGCACATTTGCATCGTACCGAATTTTTTATAAGTTTCTGACTTGTCTATTGTTGTGTTAAATATCATGACAATTGACACTTGTATTGTATAATAATGTAATCAAATTAATTAGATACCAAAGGTAAATTGTTCGATTGCCTTTCAAGTCTTCCTTCATGTTAGATTAGTATTTAGCATAATTAGGTTGAAGTGATAATGATTACGTATTAAAATTAATAAACAAGATGACGCTTTTATTTCGTTACGTGTCTAAAAAGAATCATTACCACGTGAACACGGGCTGCGGTTTCCTACGCGCCAATAGTAGGTCACGCGACTCGCGTGTCGGGTACACGTGCTCGCCTGTGCGCGCTCCGCCCCTCGGCCCCGCTCACCCTCCCCCACCGCCCCTCCCGTGTACCCCGGGCCTCCAACTCTCCTCGTATACGTAAATAATTAATTATATACCGAACAAGAGTTTATAATATCTTTGTAAATCTTATAATATTTACTTATGTAATAAAACTTTGACGCTGAAAAACCTTAATTGATCAATAATTTAAAAAATGCTGAAAAATTAACTTATTGCTTTATATACATTTAATTATGGATTTGGTAATATATTGATATGGAGAATATCCAAATTAAATCGAAAGTACTTAACTCAGAATTAAGAGGGTTTTAGGTGATAAGAATATCTTATTCAGTTTTAACTGTATAATAGAGTAACATAGGCTTATATTCTTTTAGTAATCTAATTAGGATTTTTCTTAAATTTGAAACATTGATGCCTCAAAAGTTTTGTACATGTTCTCATGCACTCTACCTGCCTCCAACGGATATATCAGAGTGATGTAATTGCACAGCTTAAGGATATGAATTTCTTAAAATTGTTTTTACTGCTTGTCTATATCATCATCATCATCATCATTATCAGCCTAGTGTAGTCCACTGCTGGACGTAGGCCTCCCCCATTGTCTATATATGTGTATCAAATATCTATACAAAATTTTAAGCCTCTAGAATCAATTTATTCCTTTATTCATATAGATGATAGAAACAACATTACTTTTGTTTTTCAGCTTCCATTTCTACATTTCATTGAAAACAATTAAAAGTCAACCAAAATTTCAACAAGCTACTTTATATTTAGAAATAACATTTATTATAAGTTTTTGGACTCCTAACATATTTCAAATTAATATTTTAGAACATAAGTACTTAATCAAAGACATGACAAATTACCTTTTTATTATATACAAAAATGTCACTTCTAAAATATAATAAGTTCAAGGTAAAAATTCGTTATTACACAAAATAGCAATTACTCCCTAATTTAATTTCAACTGAAATAACCATTGGTTTTGAATTATTTATGATATACGCAGTTATTTACCATATTCTTATGTACGTATTTAATTGAATCTAGAGATATACACGAGAAAAATATATCACGTCATGACTGCGTAATACCTCTTCTGTATTTCTTGATATAACTAATAATATCCATAAACTACTTACGGAGAAGACGATATTTCCGCCTAGCTTGCTGTCGTACCATAAGTGAACAATTACAAAAATTACACACTTTACACAAAAACAGATATTTTTGTTTGTATGCAATCGAACCCACACACTCTTCACGTATGACCAGGTAATTTGTTTTGTACCTATAAAAGTAGCAAAGTAGTTTAAAAGGAATTTATAAAACTTATGCTATAAATCTATCGTATCAATTTGATAACAATCAAAGACAAATATATATAACTGCAAACACCAAACATAACTCAGTTTAACATGCTTTTTTCACTTAAATACGCACTACAAGTCCGACGAGGATCTCAAGGCAATCGAAAAATGGGAATATAGGCATATATCTACCTGATCTACCTACTCCACTTAACTATATGTGAATTGTTAACTAACAATGTCATTTTGACGGTGTCATATTTTGACCAATGAGAGATCGGCAAAGCGGGCAAATGTTGCCACTTTTATAAGCACGGCAGACCCACTTTAACAAGTAATTTTATTTGTTCATATGATGATAGTATGCAGATTGTATGAGTCTAGACAAAAATTTACTTGTTATTGAAACTGATCAGTTCCCCAGCATTTGTTAAAAATTAAAATTAAAATTGTATCTACGTAAAGATAAACTCTCAAATGACTTTTTTTCTCAAGCCACCTCAAATGATTGTCAAACAAAATACATAAAAAGACATATGTTCATGTTGGTCACATTTAGCTATAGGTTGTTTTTAATTTTTAAGTGTTGATTGTGCTGTTTAGAACATAAATTGGGGTTTACAAACACATTACTTTAACTTTAAGTTACTTGAACAAACGGGTGTATTCATAAAATAAAAAAGATGGGTATTGAATTTCGAGATTTAGAAAACAAATCAATAGACGACAGTGATACTGACTTTAGTGATGAAAGTGGGGAAATTGATGATTATGGTTGGTTTATCATTTACCTAAAGCTATCGTTATATATTAAAAAACATCATTGTTATAATACTTTGTTTATGAATTGTGATCTATAATAGATGTTATAAAAATCTTAGGACTTGTGTTATTTGTAATTTAATATTAATTATCATCTATCAGTAGCTTATAAATACCAAACAATTTTAATAAAACTACTGATCCTGTATTCTCTACTATTGCTGGCAAATAACACCAGTTATACAATTTGCTTTCAACATCTTTAATTCATGATTGCCACGATGACCGGTTCTCTGCCACCCTCATCCGTTTTGCCAGTTTGCAATGAGCTTTAAATCCCTTCAATTTCATTTATGACAGATGGTATGGAAACTGACAATAATGAAGAAGATGAGACATTAAATGTGGAAGAAGCAGAAAATGGTACAATTGAATCAAATAGTGAGTTGGATCAAAGTGACGACGATGAGGATGAAGTTGTCAAGGCTATAAAAGCTGAAAAATCTAAGTCCAGAGATCATCCCCCAGTAATAAACTGTGAAGATTTCGTTGTTGATATATCTTTTAGCCCATCTAAAAATTTAATCGCTTTAGCAAATATAATGGGTGATGTGTTGATATATGAGTACAATAATGATGAAAACAAATTGTTGAACACTTTGGAATTGCATGTTAAAGCATGTAGAGATGTAGAATTCAATGATGAAGGTGACATAATTTTTACAGCAGGAAAAGTAAGTTTTAATTAGAATTATTTTGTACATACAACGTTGACATTTTATAATCCTATTGTGAATAAAAAATTGGAACAAGGGTGCTTTTGATAGTACCTAGCTTAGTTTACTTTTTTGAGATCTTAAATATTTCTGTTTTATTTAGCTTATACTCTTTATCTACCTTTCAGGATAAAGCAGTTATTGCCACTGATGTAGAAACTGGAAAACTAAAATGTTGTTATGAAAATGCACATGAAGAACCAGTTTACAAGTTGTTGTGTTTGGGAAATAACAAATTTGTAACAGGTAAGTTTATATACTATTATTACTAATATTTTTTAATAATCTTACTAAGTACAGCTGAGTTGTGGAAAAACTGAATCTTTTGGATATGTAAAGATTTCCGGCTTCAATTAAATGTATACATTTTTAAAGAAAATGTAATTATGATTTATAACAAATTCCATGAAGTAACTACTATTAATTATTTACAGGTGATGATGCAGGAACTGTGAAACTGTGGGATTTGAGGAAACCAGATCCATGTTTAAGTATAAAAATTGGTGATGAACATGTTTCTGACATGATAACTAATGATTCAGAAAAATACCTAGTTTGTGCAGGTGGTGATGGAGTCCTAACGTCTATAGATTTAAAGGGCAGGTATGTAAATATATATTAGTGATGGAATTAAGACTTTAAAAATAAAAAGTTCAAAATGTCTTGTGCCGCTGACTCTCCTGACCAATCACAGTAGATTAAATTACTAGTTTATAATAGATGTGCTGCTACAGCAGATTATTAATGAAACTTTCATGTTGGAAAATGAACGAAAAATCATATCCCCCTTTTCTGTTTCAGTAAAATATACACAACCTCGGAAGACTATGATTCAGAATTAACATGTATGGGACTTTTCCGCTCAGACACAAAATTATTAGTAGGATCATCAAAAGGCAAACTATACCTTTATAATTGGAAAGAATTTGGTCTGCACAGTGATGAATATGTGGGTCAGAAACATTCGCTACAATGTATGGTTCCAGTTACACAAAATATTGTTGTCACATCGGGAGAAGATGGAATTTTAAGAGCAGCGCATATGTTTCCTCAAAGACAATTGGGGATAGTGGGCCAACACAGCTTGCCCGTTGAATGTCTGGACATTAGTCACGATGGACAGTACATAGCGTCTAGTTCTCACAACAATGATGTGAAGTTTTGGAATATCTCCTACTTTGAAACAATAGACTCACTTATTGATGTAAATCATAAACAAAACAAGAAAAAAGATATGAGCAACAATCTACCTTCGAGTAGTGTAAAAAATGCTTCCGATTTTTTTTCAGGTCTTATGTAATTTTTCTTGTTAAAATTAAAGTTTACAAAACTGTAAGTTAGTACATCAAGTTTTTTTGTTACATATGCATATTGTTTTTTACAGTTCATCTCTAATCTGTTTCTTAAGCAATAGATCAGAATTTATTTCATTTACTGTAAAAAGTCAGATTTTCAGCTTATTGTTTTGACTGAGGTTTTCAATAAGCCTTGTATTTTTAATATTAAAATATGTATTTAAATAATGAAAAGGGTTTTGAAAACTTTCATAACTAAAAGCAGGAGGTCAAAAATAAAACAAATTTATATGTTACAGTTCTTCATGTTTAATCTTTTTTGGACTAGGGAATGACCAAAACTCTGACGGTAAGCCTTTGACATCTCTTTCTCTCTTAACAAATGCTGAGTATGAGGACACACAATTGCCAATGAAGTAGTTAGCTTGGCCCAATATAGCTAAATCTAAATGAGGATTTGATTGTTGTAATTTTAAAATACTAACATCAAACTGTCGTAAAGCTGACCTAAAATCGTCAATTAGGTGGTTTGAATCTGAAGCTACGAAAACATATTTGATGTCATTTAACTTCTTTAATGCGCGTTTTACTTGTCTGAAAATAAAAATGTATCATTATAGAATAAAACAATAAATTCAACCAAAATAATATGCAATTGGATTATAGTTGTGTGAAAATTCTAAAGCTCCCATCAAACATGTATTTTTTACTTTCAAATTACATTATTTAATTAGACTGGATCACTGAATACTAATCTCCAAACAATTTTGAACTGTCTAAAATTACACAATCAACTTTATGTGTACTTACTTTATGATATCTGATTTTTCTGGATAACACATTGATTGTGTTAATAAACCTCTTTCGTTTTTATATCCCACACATTGCGGTGCTGCAAACAATCTTGGGCTATCTTTAACATGTTGACATGCTCTTATCCAATCCTGACCATTCCTCAAATGTAAACCTATGAAACCTCCACCATTCATATTACTCTTGATAAATGCCTTAGACTTATTCACTATGTCTCGATTCCATTTTAAATATTTATGTAGATGTACATTTTCCTCTTGAACAGGGAAGCTGGCTGGAGCACCTAAAAGTTGACACAATATGTATCGGTATTGAGTATCTTTAAATCAATTATACATTGATTAGTATAAATATGTATTCATTTGGTAAGTGTGCAATGTAATATTTCAGTCCATGTAGGTTTTTCTCATAGTGCCTGGCTTATCCTACTATTGCAGGATCTAAGATTTATGTGAAAATAACTTTGAGTATGCGTGACTTTTATGATTAATAGAAAAAAAGCTTATGCATCCCATAGCCTCCCCCTTGAGTAAAAATTAAAGTCGTCAATTATGGTAAAGGATTTTTAAAAAAATATGTGAACACATTAAAAAAACTACCTGTAAAGGCTAAAACAGGCCAATCCATTGGAGGATATTTTTGTTTCCATTTGTCCATCATTTCTTTATTATGGGCATCATAATTTAACGGTCCATAAAATTCAGAGGCTACAAAGTCTATTTTGAAAGTATCCCAAAAAGGACCAAAAGGATTCCCTGACTTTGCATTACAACTATTTTCTTCTTCGCCACTTCTCTGAACATAACAAAATGATGTTCTTTTTTGTGGTTGCCAAATATCAATTGCTATTTTATTCATAAAATCCTCCATTGTAATTACTTTATTGTATAAAGCCAGAGAATCAATTCTAAAATATGTAGTGAAAGGTACTTGAATTGACTTTGTTTCTCCATAGCGGTATTCAACCCATGGTGGCAATACAAGTGTACGGTTCACTCCTTTACTGAATGCTAAAGCTCCTAAAAAATGATCTGCTTGATTACCAAATCTACCTGAAAAAATTATAAAGATAATCATCTACATGCTACAAAATTTGTATCGTTCAATTCTTTTTAAGAAATGAAGTCTCCCTGAAAAGCATACTTAATGTCTTTGTCTTGTTAACATTCCAAGTGTTTGTTACTGTTTGAATAACTGAAATTGTTCAGTTTAACATGTTTAGTAATACTTTACAAAAACCTTTCGAATTTTCACAAAATTGATTTAAACTTACTACTTAGTTACTTTAAACACACATATATTGAAAAAAAACTTACCCATGCAGGGACAATATACAACATATCCTTGATTATCATAACTTAAGGTATGAACAAAATTTAATGCTAAAAGAAACAATAACATTTTTGACAAAGGGGCGCTAATAAACTATTGTACAATAATCACTTAAGTTATACATAAAGTATTTATTTACAACTATCACTTAGTTTTAGTGTTTATGCCTATTTATATTCCATATCAATACGGTTTTAGAAATCGCAAACTATTTTACTTTGTTATGTAGGATCTCACAAAAGACCCCAGCACTAATCTTGAGTAGGTATATCTTTTTGTAGAAACAATGCCTTTCTATTTAGTTTAATAAATATGTTAAACCAGTTACCGGGTCGTATTAGTTTATTTTGTCTGGTTATGTTGATCTAATAGATATAGAATATATAACTAAAATTTAAATGTTAGCTCTGTGGTCGGTCTAATACAAGTTGATTAGTTTGACCAAGTTTGACATGGTTTGACAATTCATTAAGGACGGTAGGTAAAATCGGTTATAAATGTAAAAAAAATTCGGTGGTTTTTCTTTTACAACTTGGAATCGATGATTTTGTTACCCCTATTTTTTAATTACAATAAAAATTTCAATTGTTTTTTTTTTATTACTGTTATTATATTATCTCTTATAAAAAAATCCAAATTAGCTAGTGGTTATATTTTATACAATTTACTTCATTTAAATTTTGGTGTTTTGTTGAGAAAAATTTAAATAAATGAATCAAGATTTCGTTACGAAAAGAAGAAAATGAAGATATGGGTAACGTTGTTGACTGTGAAGGGAAATATAGAACATAATACAAAGTGCGTGCAGTAGATTCTAGTAGTAACTCGTTTTTTGTAGAATTTTCAAATTAAAAATGGTCACACTAATTCCAACTGTTTGGATGACTTTTAGATTTAGGTTATAATGTATTATTTTGTTTTGTTGTTTTAAGTTTACACAACGCATTACACAACATTCTTTGAATATTATTTTCATAACTGTAATAATTACTATTGAAACTTGCAAGTAAATGCAGGATGAATGATAATACTTCAATTGATTATGAATTGTCTTTGAAGTATTGGTCTGAGATTCCGCCGACTGTGGATGGAGTGCTTGGAGGATTTGGGTTTATCTCAAATGCTGATATTGAAGGATCAAAGCTGTTCTTGAAATCAATATTAGCTTTAGATAATGGCCCAACTCCAATTCGCGCTCTCGATTGTGGTGCTGGTATTGGTCGTATAACAAAACATTTACTAATACCAAATTTTAATAAAGTCGATGTAATTGAACCTGATGAAAAATTTATTAATACAATAGCAGGCTTTGTTGGCCACAATAAAAGTAAAGTGGAAACTTTATATAAAGTTACCTTACAGGATTTCATACCAGAGAAAAAGTATGATGTTGTTTGGAATCAGTGGGTTTTAGGATATTTAACTGACGACGATCTCATACTATATCTAACAAGATGCAGGTAATTAATCTCACATTGAGGAAATATTGTTTGATATAGAAAACTTTTTGTTAATTTATTTATTAAACCAATTTACAGAGATGCATTGACTGAAAAAGGAGTTCTAGTTGTAAAGGAAAATGTCACTTCATCAGGTACAAAGGAAAAAGATGAGACAGATTCATCTGTAACAAGATCATTGAAAGATTATACGAGAATATTTAAAAAGGCTAATTTAAAAAGGATTAAACAATGTAAGCAAACAAATTTTCCAAGTGGAATTTACCCTGTCTATATGTTTGCTCTTGTACCAAACACAAGAATAACAGAATTACCTTATTCTGCTAGATTAAGAAGCACTCATGCTACACAAAACTCAAAAGAAAGCAATAAATAATTTAATTTGAACAACATCTTTATTAAAGTAAAAGACACAATGTGTACACAAATATAAAGTGATTTTACAAAATATTTTTTTATGAAATTACAGATGTATCGAAAACAATATTAAATTTTTAATGTAAATGTTAACAAGTTCATATTGTTTTTTATTACAGTATGTTGTTAACCCTGTTGTTTTACTTTAGATTTTGCTGGTCTAGGTCCTGTCTCTTGCCATATAATCCTTTCCCCTTACCCTTTTATCTCTTCACAATAAAATTTTCATATTCCAAACCTAAGTAACTAGATCTTCGTTTATTATTTATAAAGTGTGATTTATAAAAATCAATGTGCAAATTTTACCCAGAGCAAAATATCAATACACCGCCACTGAATTGTAAAGTGTTCAGGTACTGCTAATTTTCAGAAATTCTTCTGTATGTATACTATTTCTCCATATAAACTTCAATTCCCCCAGGAGCAAAATTTCGACATATCTTTCTCGTGATCGTCTTTTCGTCTGTGTTGTTAAAAAACTGTTCGTCTCTACGTTAAACTATTAAAACTATACTACTTATAAAAACGGCTTAACTCACGTGTAAATCGGTGTCAGTATTAACTTGTTTCGAGCCCATCGGGGACTCTTCTTCAGAGTGAGTAGGATTGGTACTATAGCGCGTTCGCGGCCCGTCGCTCTCCCAACTCAACCTGAAGAAGAGCCCCCCGATGGGCTCGAAACTAGTCGGTACCGACACCGATTTACACGTGAGTTGAGCCGTTTTTTATTAGTATAGTCTTTACGTTAGGTACTTCGGTTGATGACCTATCTTAGCATTTTCATGCATCATATCTCCTGATGGGACTTGTGTCAATATTGAAGTTGTGAAATTTAATATAATTTCTTACAAACTCACGATCACTGTCAGTTAAAAGTGTCCAACTCTCTAGCTCCACCAATATTTCTAAGCTCATACAACTATGAATTATTCTATTGACGGAAGTAATAGTCATAAAGTCAGATTGCATTATACGTAATTCTCTCAAATGTATCATAGGATTTTTCTCTAATACTTTAAACATAAAATCGTCAGTGAATTGTATCGCTGTCCCAATATGTAGAAATTCTACGTTAACACAGTTACTCAGTAAGAACAGTAACTGTTCATCTGTGCAATTGCTTACGCATACCAGTTTCTTCAAATTTCTGAATGGTAATATATCTAGTTTTTTAGTGTATAAAGATGTATGCTGTATCAATGAGCAATTATAAAGGGTCAAACTTTCAAGCAATGGACACATTTGACTAATATACATTAATGCATTTAAATCGATCTGGTCGACATGTTCAAGATGTAAGTTTATTATGTTACAACCCTTGGCTTGGAGCACCTGTTTGACTTGGTCGGCGTAAAAGTCACACGATAGTAGTTTGAGATCGCACAAATGATCTAAACCTATCAGTACCATGAGATCGCTTTGCAAAGTGTTGTGGAAAACTGTCATGCAACGTATCAAGGGACACATTTTCACGGCCAATTCCAAATGAGTATCAGTAGCGTAACGACTGACGTAAGTTTTTAATTTAAGCGGCTTTAGTCCAATTTTCATTTTATGTATAAATTCTAATACTTTGCCAATTTCGTCACATCTACCCACGTCTTCTAAATTATCGCAATGCAAAAGCAAATTAGCAAATCCCGTCCACGTAACGGACGTCCTATAAAGTTGTATGCTTTTTATTTTTTTTAGATTACAAATAATATCCACGCTCTCGTCTGATATGCATTTTGAAGAAGAAACGTCTAGTGTTTGTATACTTGGACAATTTTGTACAATACATATAAGTATGTTGTCAGTGCAGTCGTAGTTTATAAATAGATGTTTAAGAGAATGTAATTCTTTTAAGGCGTTAATAATACCACCTTCCATATCTGCTGTTTTCCACCCACCTGAGAGGGATCCCAAATTTAAATATACTAATCCTTTAAGCATATGTAACTTGGTGTAGAAAACTGAACGTATCATCTTAGGAATTCTATCAATAGATAGATAAGTGAGATTTTTGGTGAATAGTACCTCAGACATTTTTACGATGACATTCATTTGAGTAACAAATTTTCCCATGGCAATTCTGAAACCATAGGAATTTTTAGTTGTTTCTATTAAATCTGACAGAGCTCTGATCGTTTCTTCTGCTAGTGAGTCGTAAAGCATCCAAGGTACGTTATAATCAAGATAAGAACGAATAATGTCAATGTTGCGTGCTAGGACTACTTGTGCATTACTGATGTTCTCGTGAGCGTTCGCTGCCGCCGGTACCATTTGAATTTCTGCCTGTAACGCAATCCAATCGCCAAGTCTGCGTAATGCTAATCTCTCCAATTTTTCTGGTTGCTTATATCTCGACATCATGAATCTGTAAACGTTAAAGACATCACCAAATTACTATAATACTACCATGATTTTTGTGTTATGATACTCAAATACACTTTCGTTAAGGATGTCTTAGACTATCATTATCGTCAGCCCTTGTCTCTCCGCTGTTGGACGCAGGCCTTTTCAGACAAGTATGATGTTAATTAAATTTAAATCGGCGTATATAATCAACTAGCATAGATACAAAATATAAAATCGTATACAATCACGATCATTGATACAAAAAATTGTAATATTACTTTACTAAATAAAAAAAATCTCATAAAACATCAAATATACTACGCATTATCAAATCGATCCAAAAGTAATGATCAAATGTCGATGAAATTTAAAATGAAACTACACGGAAATTGTGAGCACCACTTGCATTCAATATTCACCAATAGATGGTAATTTTAATGTACATCGAACTGTAGTTAATTCCAGTTCGTAAATTAAGGTGAAAGTGATAAAAAATCGAACTACGCATACATCTCAGAAATATGAGCTTTATTTTTAGATTTTAAATATTTAATTTTATACCTTTCATTTACATTTTACATTAACTGACAAGTTATCTGTTGTAATTATGTCAGCAAATATTGCGGCAATGATTCCCTTTAATGAAACCAAAAAAAATCTCGGAATACATTTTGGTACAAAAATCACTGATCTAATACACGGATCTATTTTTATCCACCTTGCAGACTGCTTAAAGATTTTCTTAGGTAATTTAGAGTACATGTATATTGCCCTATAAATATTGTTTCTACTAAATGTTTATACGTTATTGATTCAATATGTGTGTTCTTTAATATAAACAGTAATAATCACGGAAAGTAAAATAATATTTAAATAAAATATGTCGACTAAATTTCGACGATTGAAACTTTTATTATTATAAAGTTTCGTTCTTAAGTAGATACTTAGTGTTAATTTTATTTTAATTATGTTTTTATGAGAGTTAACTAAAATGGCGTTTAAATAGGAAAGTCTATCGTGTTCACGAAAATAGTCCCGCGGTCGCGGTAAACACAATATTTAGGTCGTAGAGAATCTTACTTTTACAATTATTTTTACAAAAAAAGAAGTATCTTCAGATCCATTGAAAGGGTCGGAACTTAAATTGAACGTTAACGATTAATATTGAGATCCACAATCCCCAGAAAGCTATACATATATAAACACCTATACAACTGTCGACTGTTTTGTCTACAGGCGCTTTTAATTGTGGGTCAGAAATGGTAAAAAATCTTGTATCAATACAAGTTTTATGTACCGATCAGCATCATTACAATAGCTGTCTCGTATTTTGACACAAATTTTGCCGCGAGCAACGAGCAAAAGTAACACAAAAGTAAGTAGGTAATAAAAAAAAAAAAGAGATTGTCGTCAAGATGACATTGTTAGTTTTTGTTAGTTCCATTACCTTCTATTACCCTTCTGTTAACTGTAAATAAATTAAAGACCTAAACGTCAAAATTTATAAAATACTATGATAAAATCTACTCAGAATAAATTTAAAACTTTTACAGACAAATTAGCAATTGAAACGTTTACATAAAAAATCGTATTTGAAGAAAAGTATAAAATTTAATCGATTTTTGTTTTCTTTTTGTAACTCAAACTATCCTTAAACGATATACGTATTAAAATAAAATTGTGAGGGTTCAATTTACACCGAAATTTTTAAATGTTGCAATAACTGTCAAACGACTTGAATTTTCTTTCAAACACTTTCAAATAACTTGCAAAAAAAATGCGTGGAGGCCAACTTCACGTCGATGTCAGACTCAAATGATAAAACTGTCACGCGCGACAGGAACAATCATTGTACGATGTCGCTACATCATAGATAGCAAATTATATTGATATTTCAATTAAAGTCATTACCATCAGCCTTTGCCTTTAATTTATGTTCAAAATTATTACTTATAAACAGGTCAGGAAATGACTCTACCACTCCCAATACCACCGTGTGCCAAAAGAGATGGCCTTTGTAGTTTAGGATGTGAACATTTTGAATACGCAAGTAGTATGGCTACGACATTATTGGCACCGGTAAAAACAGAACGAGAAATCCTTGAACATTCCATGTCTGAAGATGATCCTAATGCCAATACGCAATTAATAAGTGACAGAGGTAAACAACCGAGATGGGGCCCACGGCATCGAGGTGCTCAAGAGCTAGCGGAGTTGTACAGTCCAGGTATGTTACTTAAAAATTCGTTAACTGTTCCTCTTAGGAACCAATAGCATATTTACTATGTATCTAAGTATACTCCATTTTACATAGTATATAGTTTGTATTTTCAATAATTATACAGTTGGTAAAGTAGTGATAAGTGTCTGTGATGTCTTGAGCTATCAAGATTTTGTCCAAGTATAAAGTTTGTTAATTTCTTATTTCATTTTACTAATTCTTACTATTTAGAGAATTTATCATTTACTCTAGAAACCTGAAATATTTTTTTTGATAAAGGATAAGATAAGGACAGGTCATTGTGGTGTAAATACCTTATGGGCAAACAATATATGGCTGCATTGTAAAACAGGACACCCTACGATAATGTTAATTAAAACACTAACAAGTATTCTTTGTAAACAGGAAAGAGACTTCAGGAATGGGTGTGTGTGGTGTTTTGTTGCACATTAACTATTTGTGCAGGGCTGCTCATGGCCCAATATGTCAGAGCAGATGCGTCACTATTCTTTGCAGCAATAGCAGGAGTGTTGACTGCAGATTTTGCCTCTGGCATAGTGCATTGGGCAGCTGACACTTGGGGCGCTGTAGATTTACCTTTAATTGGCAAGGTATATGAAGTGATTAGAGAATAATCATACAAACTGATAACTTACCACATGTTTGCCATTTTCATAATAACCATTGAATTTCATATGCATTCAATAATACTGGCATAATAATTTACGACATTAGTCACCTCTATCTTTTATGTATATATTCATGGCTTACAAATTAAACTTAAAAAATATTAACATAATCTAACATGATTTCAACATTATGTTCTTAAGTAACTACTTGGTTTTTGAAACATTTACATCTAATTATCTCCAGATTACACATTCTCACTTATAGGTTCAATTAAAATAATATTGATACAAATTGAAATTGAGATAACAAAAGTGCCTAAAAAATTAAAAAGTTATATGTTGTCCTATATTAAACAAATTCTAGCTTCTGATCAATGTTGATTTAATATATCAGAGTATCATATATTTCCATGTTAATTTTTTCCCTTTTTTTTAAATAATTTCTATTTTTATATTTGTAATTTAACATGATGACCTGAGAGCCCAGAATTGTATGAAAAAGGCAACAGAAGTAGGTATATACTGCTTTTTGCATTGCTTAGCATAACTGCACACTTGGTAGATCTTCTTCATATTAAAGTATTGTCAATAGTACACGCATGTCAAAAGTCTCACTTTGATTTTATTACGTTTTCTTAACAATATTAACACTTTATTTTATCAACACATCTAAGTACAGTTATCAAAATTGTGCATCAGTTTCACTAAGCAATTTTAAATGGGATTTCATGTGTTCACGGTATATATATTTCTTAGCCTGTATATTATTCCAACTTAGCTAAAATATTTTACAAGAACGATATCTAAGTACAAGATTTTAGCTTTATTGGAATGTACAAAAGACATAATTCATTATTTTCAAGATATTAGTTTTTCTTCTCTTGTGCTAACCAAATGATGGAAAAATGTACTCACAATCTACCTCTTGATTTATAAACGCTTGTGTATTTTTATTTATTCATATCATTAGATATAGACATTTAAAAGTATTGGGCCAGTTAAATAAAGCCTAACTAAGGTAATGCCATCATAAAGTGCATAGTGCAGAAAATTTGTAGGTATGTTCGAAATTTCCACACATATGATCTCTAAATATTAACAATAGTTCTTCCACTGGAAAAAATTTTAAACGACAAAGACCCCTACATATACTTTAGGTATTTTTCGATGAAAAGTTTTATCAAAAATTTTCCTTCGACCGTGTTGTAGTTACGATACCAATTATTCTAGCCTTTATTACTTAATTGCGTTGGACACATTACTGCGGCTTCGTTTACAAAAAAAAAAACATCAATTTATGGTACGGGTTAAAACGAGTGTACTAGGAATTGTTATTGCCACTCATAAATAATAAATAATTAAATTTTAATGTATCCATAACACTTATTTAATTAGCATAAAAATTTCACATGTTAGGGCAACGATTAATGTTTTTTTTTATAATGTAATTAGCATATTTATTAGAAGGATCGTTTATTATTAAGCAAACAAACGAAAATGCAATGTCACACAACGTAAAGTCCGAACGAAACACTTTCGATAAGATTTCAAAAGATAACAGACTATCGAATTTGAAAAATTTTTTTTTTTGTAATTTCATCACCTTGAAATGTTACACAAAATTACGTTCTTAAATTAAAATATATACCAAAAATAAATTTCAAACTTTCGTCCAGAAACGTAGTCAATTTCAGATTAGACACTGTACTTGTGACCATCGATATATTCCAAAAAATATGTGACAAGAATGATATTAAGAATGAAACCGGTTAAAACCACAAACAAATATTACATCGTCTTTTAATTCGTAATATCATTATTTAAGTTGTACGTAGGTATTTATTGATTTAACAAGACATGTTTCACGTCCTTCAATGCAATTAGAATAGCAAACGTATTATTGAGATTAATAGTAAATAGCAGTATGTACTATTAGTACATAAATAATCGCTATATTTTATGAACATGTGTACACGGATGAATATACAAATATATATACCTATTATTGAGGTTTTGAATCGTCTTTAAATATAACATTGAATTCGAAAAATAACCAAGTCTCTAATTCTTGGTATTTACTTATTTACGCACAGTTGTAGTTTAAAAAACTTATTTAATTTTTCATGCCGTGCATTCTCTTTGCCTGTTTCAATCTCTTTGATCTTCGCTTTTTGGCTGTGTTGAGCGAAATTTTCAAGACATCGATGCGATTATTATTTAGATGTAAATAGATTTGATTGCTTAGCGAAGTAACTGTAATCGAATAGACTAGCATGATCAGGAGTACGTAACCACGCTCTAAGTTTGATTCTCACTATGGTACTAATGTAATTTGTTTGTATTGTATAGTTTTAGGTTATAGAAGGCAAGTGTAGATAACGTTTAATAATTTGAAAATGTCGTCGAAAGCTGCGTAATCTTAACACTGACCAGTTTAATAAATACTTGTAAAGTTGATCAACTATCTCGCTTGTGTACAGATATGTTCTCTATCTTTATACTATAATAATCTTTATCTTTATACCCATAGGTACAATGAAATTATAATATTCAACACCGTCCCTATACGATAATAAATGAGTCATAGTGCGATAACGTCATCAGAACTAGTTAAGAAATTCAATAACATGTAATTTCAATTCTGAATGAAATTTTTCCAGAACTTTCTACGGCCATTTCGTGAACACCATATCGATCCTACGTCAATTACACGTCACGACTTTATAGAAACAAATGGTGATAACTTCGCCATAACAGTGCCGGTGCTGGCGAGGATCGTGTGGCAGCTGCTGACGTATGAGCCCGATGCTATTGCTCACCAATTCCACTGGATCGCCTACTGGTACCTGTGCTGTATATTTGTGGCCATGACCAATCAGGTAAAGTTTACGCTCATACTATTTCAGTTACCATATTTAGTCGATTTAACATAAGTAATACAACGAGCTTAAAGATCAGAAGTTTTTAAATTAAAAACCCCATAAACAACGTTTTAAATATTAACTTCACATTGAAAATTGTAAAACCGTAACAAATGACAATAATTCCCCAGTAGGGAAAAGGGGTAAGCCACTTTTCATTACTGCGAAATTAACCTCCCACCTGCTTTCGATGCCATCATACATAAAATAATACTCAATGTAATAACAAAGGAAAACGACGGCCGTGACGTACATTCATATATTATTTAACGTCCTCCGCTCCTGCATAATTAATAACCTTCAGTCGTTAACAACCGATCGATTAAATTCTACACTGGAAAGTATAACCGCGGTCTACGTGGTTTTTTTTTTTTTTTTAGAAGAACGAGGCCCTAATCGTTTTTAAAGTAATATCTGACAGCCATTTACCAAGAAAAAAGCAAACGCATGCTAATTGATACAAGTTGATCGCGAGATCTACGTATTTGTATGGATTTTATTGCTAGCCAGTCGAAGTTGCGGATGAAAAGAGATTGTATGTGGCACATGTGTTTGTATGTTAGAAGAAGTGTCAACGTTGTGTTACGTGTAAAGAAATGGAGAAAATGTTATCATGTTATGGACATGTTATATGAAGTTCTAATTTGAATATAAACAAGAACGTAGTAAAAATGAATGTGGACGGTTTATATCGGAGACGTATACAATAATGACTCAGAGAGATTTGGATATGAAAGCATATCTGTACCTATCGTGTTATCTGAATACAATACTCTCTTACATATTGTAAGATAGATTTTAGATTTGATGGCTATAAAGGTATAAAAAAGTATTACAGTGTAGATAGTAAAAAATTACAATGACACCAAAAAGTGTGTACTGAATTTAAAAAAAATCTGTAAACTGGAAATTGGTATAATTTGAGTGCAGTGTTATTGTTAAACCGATGTTATGGCAGTGAAAACTCACCGCGTCGATGTATAAATTGACAGCTGCGCAGTTTTTTAACTGTACTGTTTTGTTTTGTCTACTCACGTCAGTTTAAACTGAAGGTGTGTAGTCGGCATAATAGAATGAATTACATTATGTGTTATAGGTTCTTATAGTTAGTTTAATTTATCAGAAACTGTAAAGTTCAGTTTTAAAATCATGATTAGAATTACGATACTATATAATATTTAGTCGGTTTTTTAATCGACTGTATAATATAATGTTGTTAATTTTCAGATACACAAATGGTCACATACGTACTTTGGCCTGCCGGTGTGGGTCGTGTGGCTGCAGGAGTGGCACATAGTGCTGCCCCGCCGCCACCACCGCATACACCATGTGGCGCCGCACGAGACTTACTTTTGCATCACCACGGGCTGGTTGAACTGGCCCCTGGAGAAGCTGCACTTCTGGTCCACGCTAGAGGTGGTGATAGAGGCGCTGACGGGCTGCAAGCCGCGCGCCGACGACATGAAGTGGGCTCAGAAACGTTCCTAGAACCGGTCGTTCCTCGTCTTGTATTTTTCTACGACGGCAATTTGCCCTCAAAAACATACAATTGTTATTGTTAATACCGAGCCTTAAATTTTGCTATGAAATATTTTAAAATTAAGTATAAAATGCTTTAAAAGTACATAGTTACGTTTTAGCTGAGTAATTTATTTAAATCATATTTAATTATTTTATTGTAGATGAAAAAATTGTAGTTATATTTTATTTACACAAATGGTGAATAAGTAAATAAGTATAAATAACTTGCACAATAAATTAAATTTATGAATATTTAATAAAGAAGCTTATTTTATTTCACATGATTTTTATGCGACAATTGAAAATATAAGAACAGTGAAATTTATGAGAATGGGTACATAACCCATTCTCATAAATTTCACTGTTCTTTTTCTCACTAATGAAGTTCCAAACTGTGTTAACCCTGATTTAGGCTAAAGAGAACAGAGAAAAGGCAACTGGTTAGAGGTGCCTTTTCGGTAAAACACTAGGGTGTGCCTAGTGTTTTACCGTTATTATACCAGTTATAGAATAATAGGACTTCACATTTTCATTAAAACTAAAGGAATTAACTAACAGTAAAGGATACGTGATGCCTACTGTACAATGCATAAGTAAAAAAAATATATTCGAGTCGGTTGTATATGATCTCATGTTGTAAGTGAAATTTATTCAGTAAAACATTCGGTTAATTTTCATTCCATTTCTTCATTTATTTCTTAACTATTTAAAGTTTCATTTTTAAAAACAGTAACTTGTGTCTTTACTCAGTCTGTCGCAGAACCATAAATTATTGCCTTATCTGGCAGCACTATTTACCGCACGTTGTCAAATTTTGTGCTTTTATGATCTCTATGTCTCTATGCTTTCAGTTTTCTTTATGTCAAAATAGTGGTGACAGGTGGTGTAGTTTTAAAAATGGTACGATATTTTAATGTTTAAATCCGTTTTTTGGATTGAAATCAGCGATTAAATACTTTTTATAGAATTGCAAAAATGTAAAACTAACTGTATTCAACAAATGCCAAAAATGATTTCTGTAATTCTGATTGTTGTATTAAACTTAAATAGTAACTCATTCTAACCTTAAATGGGGAACAGCTTTTTTATTGTTTTCATGTTTATTTACTGTATTCTAAAATGCTAACTGCAAGACAAAGTGAGTGGTATTATATGAAGGAAAAATATTACTTTGAATCTTCCTTTCTTAAAACAGGGTAAAGTCAAGTGCTCCGAATTGCGAACTAAGGATAAGAAGGAGCTCTTCAAGCAACTTGAAGAGTTGAAGACAGAGTTGACCAATCTTAGAGTCGCCAAAGTCACCGGAGGTGTAGCTTCAAAACTCTCTAAAATGTAAGTTTATAGCAACTGAAAAAAAATGTTAGAAGAAATGAGGTTATTTCCTTTAAGTTAAAACTGATATGCTAATGAATAAGCACGTTACAGTAACTTTGTACTCGTGAATGTATCTGAGTAAATTGTGTAAGTTGATTGTTGTGAAGACAAGTAAAATGTACGAGAATACTTCGAGAAAAATGTTTAAACAGCTTGTTTTGCAACCAGTTTTAACTTTGTTGTGGCTACTTGATGATTTGCATCCTTCAGATGTATTACAATGATACAATAATTTTGGTTCCCCTGCTTACCATTTTTTTTTAATGTCATAGTTTGTGTATTAATTCATGTTTACTTCATTTAAGAAATCTCAAACTCCACTCATATCAATGTCTAAATTTCAAATTCAATATTTACTGAATTCAAACTATCTTTCCTCCACTTTAATTTTTTGTCATTGTATTGTTATTTTCACATTTTTTTACAGACGTGTGGTGAGGAAGGCTATTGCACGAGTCTACATTGTTTACCATCAGAAAATGAAGGTGAATCTCCGAAATCACTACAAAAACAAAAAATACAAGCCGTTAGACCTTAGACCCAAGAAGACCCGTGCAATGCGTAAGGCTCTAACAAAACATGAAGCCAAACTTAAAACACGCAAGGAAATAAGGAAGAAGTCCCTGTTCCCACCTCGGGTTTATGCTGTGAAAGCTTAATAAAATAATGTAACATATACATTTTCTTTTATTTGATCCAAACAATACTTAGCAATTTACTCTTTCCAATTAAGGTCAGAGTTTGCTAATTGTCAAGAGAAAACTTGTCTGATCTATTATGTCAAAATAATTTTAGACATCAAAATCTTTATGGATTTGGAGAGCTCTACCATATCTATTGATAAAGCCCAGTTTATGTTAACATTTTTTAGAACCATGTAAGAGGCAAGTTCAATATTCCAGCATGCATTTCTGATTTAATCTGCATGTCTGACAACACTTGTCTCCGCAAGAGTAGATATGTACATTCCTATTTTTCCCAGATTTTTTTTTTATAATTCATATAGAACATATTATGTAAGTGTGAGAGAAATAAATACACAATGATTGTATTAAGTTCATTTTTTATAAATTTTTACATATATACTAAAACAAAAATTACATACAACATTTTCCCTAGTTCTTGTTGACTTGTAGATGTATCAGTCACCAAATTTATAAAATATTAAATTAGTTACTAATGTTTATGTACTTATGAATTTCCCACAACAAAATCATATACAATGTCAATATGACAGGGGAAAAATGCACTTTCCTTAATAAGTAATATAGAGAAATGGTGTTCAAATATTTTACTAGTTTCATGAAAATAATCCATTTTTTATAGTACAGGTGGCAATTAAGCCAGCGGCCATCTAAATTGGCTGAAATATTGAAAGTGCCTGTTGCCAGAACCACAAATGCTGCACTGTCTATCTTTTATCTATAAAAATGGGGATTGTCATCATGAAAATTACACTAGTTTGTTTATAATATGCTTCAGTAGTTCTAGAAGTGGCTTAAAGAAGAACACTACAAAACAAAATACAGGGACATGATATTTGAGTGTCTTATGAAAAAGAAGTTCAGATTTTTCAAAACTTTACAATTATACAATTCTATTATGCTAGCATCAAATAAAGAGATTGAGGCAAAAGTTTATGTACAAGTTTTCACTGCAAAAACACATGTACAAAATATATTGTAATCCTACAAGTTCTCTTTTAAAAACAGGAACAATAACTTTCTACACATGTTTTGTCAATAAAAACCCAAAGTGGAATTTTATAAAGCTGCGGCATCAGACGGTATTTGCCAGTAAACACCATTAGTTGGTAGCTATGTTCATAGCTTCTACTCTTACAATTGTGAGTTGTACAAGATAACACACAAATATTTTAGCTAAAAGCAAAATTCTAAACTAATATGCTTCTTTATCTTTACAGATTAGGTACATAATTGATTAAAAAAAAAACCCATCACATATAACAATTGGAATATTTGTCTGATTTTTACAATAATCAGTTGATTTATATTTTAGTATTACCACATTATCTACTTGAACTTGAAGCAAAATTTTAATCCTTACAACAGTTGTCACATGTTTCGTTATGCAGCCAAGAAATTTTTATAATCACTAATTGTTAACCATGGTGGCCATGTCCTAAGGCCTTATTTGCTTGCTGCATAAACAGTTTTTCTTACTTACATTTTTGTTCTTTAAATGTAATGATATTAGGGATAAAACAAACTGTGTACCTTTAAAATAAAGCAAATTGATATATTTTATATAGGATTCACAATATTTTTATATCAGTACTAGCAAACTAAAATGGTTTTTAAAAACACTAGTTTAAAACTTGCTTGAAACGAAAATCAATAGAGCATCTAACTTTGAATACTTACCATAATAAATGGAAAAGTAAACTTTTATGACAAATCACTATTTTAGCATATGATCGGCTTTTTATTTTTATTTATGGTGAAAATATCCTTTGTCTTGCATTTATAAATTCTACCAAAAACACTAACATATGTGAGGTATCATCAATTGCTGTGTGTATGTATCAAACTTTTAATTTACAACAAAATAGCAAGACTAACTGAACAACTGTTCTGTAGCTCGTTCCAACTCCCAATCAAAAGTCGACAATGCCACCCGTGCTTGATGGTCATCCACTCCCATATCAGTTAGCATTTGCACCTTTTGCACGAAATCTAATATCAGGTTTGGACCACCAGCATAAACATTAGTCCAATGCTGTGCAGTCAAATTAAAAAGTTCAATGTTCTCTCTATATTGTTTGGCAACAACCGCATCCTGTGGGTCGTTCGGTTCCGCAGCAGAAAGTAAAGCCTGTATGGAGAGAAGCACTGTCCGAAGAGTTAACGCTGCAGCCCATTGATCCTTTAATATATCCAAACAGATCGCACCTGTCACTGAAGAAACATTCGGGTGCCAAATTCGAGTCATAAACCGAATCTTAGGTGGGTTAAAAGGATATGTCTCCGGTACTTTTATCTCAAGAATGAATTTTCCTCCCTCGTATGGGGTGTCAGAAGGACCAGCTATTTGTCCTTTTAATTCTGTCCAGCTGTTATTGACCAATTCTAATTTTAAAGTTCCATCTGCTACTTCTTCGCTTTTCATTACTTCTTTAAATTCTCTTTTAATACGTTTTGCAGCTATGTTAGCCATGTTTGCAATTTTTTTTACTATTTCAATTAATATAACTATACCTTTAAGTTCTACAAGTAAATAAATGACAGGCAAAAACTAGATTCTTATACCAACATAAAGGTAAAAGAAAATGGCGTAGCGAATTAAAGAACTATATGGTAACTCACTAAAACTGCTGACCTGCAGATCACCTCTCAGTTCAGTGTGTGAAGCAGATAAGTGAATCAGACTGGCAGTCCAACTCAATTTGTATTGCATTAGACCTGTCTCGATCATGAGCGATAAAACTACATTAATTGGGGTCGCGATCCTTACGTGATTGATTGGGTAGGAAGCCACAAAACACCCGGGTCACCTGCAACCAACCTGCAACCTGTATATTGCAAGACCTACAAACGCGCGGCACGCGACCACTCGTCACTCGGTCGATTGCCAGCCACCCTTTTTAATGTATAAATGACTGTTTGATTATATTCTCCTTTCTTATTTTACGACACAAAACATGGTAATAAAAGTAAATGAGTTATCATTTTATTAATTATTATCATGAAAACTATGTTGATTGTTTTTGAGTACTAGCATAAGTGGAGACATCACTACCTTAGAAAGGCAACACGCTGGCAACCCGCGAAATGTCATTTTGGAATCTAACACTGATTAAAAAATAGCTACAGTTGTTGGAAAGTATTAAACTTATTATTCATTATCATTAATCAATTGAGCAAATAGTTCGACAAAACACGACGTAATGGACGAAAGAGCCGCTAAACTAGCGTCTGCGAGACAAAAGGTACTAAATTACTTATTTATTTCACAACGCACTGAGTTGAGTATAACACATCGGTATATTGGAAAATAAATGTTATTTGCAGCTAAAACACCACCAAGAAAAAAAAATGGTACGACCAGAAGTTTCAGGCTCGCATCAGGAATATAGTAACATTGTACAGAAAGAAACAATTGAAGAGATTGTAAATGTGAAAGAAGTGACGACGAGCACTGATATGGTAAAGTCCCAACATGATAATCGTCTAAAAGCCGATGTGAATGTGACGGAAATGTTGATTACTAACAAAACCAAACTTGAAGAGCAAGTCAAAATATTAGAAAAACAACTGATGGAAATACAGAGAAGTTATAATTCAGCAGTGGAACAACAAAATGCGCATGCACTAAGTGTCTCGCGCTTGCAGATGGAACTACAGACTGTTCAAAACAAATATGCCATTGTAAATGATGAAAACTCTTCAAAAAAGAATGAAATATTGACTCTACAAAGTGAAATATCAGCGTTAGCTGATCAGAACACCAATTTAGCAGAGCAATTAGAATTTACAAAAACTGTATTAACTGTGAAAGAAAATGAAAATTCTCAACTTACTAATCACATTGGAATGCTCCAAAACCAAATAGATGTGCTCCAGATACAAATGAAGCAGTTGACTAATAATTCTAACATTAATGTGTCTCAAGAACAAGAAGAACGAACATCAAGTGTTGAACTTCACCAAAAAATATCTAACTTGGAACATCAAGTGCAAACCCTCCAGAAAGAAAAGGAAAGTATTAGTTCCCATTACGAGCATTATGTGAGTGAACTCAACAGACAAGTAAAAGCAATGGAAACAAATAATCATGAATTAATGTTGGAAACTCAACAGTTGCACAACAGAGAAGCCAACCTTGTAGATCAGATAAGTGAAATGGAAATAAGACTTCAAAACTTTCAATCTAAGAATGTGGAAGAAAATGAAAATGTTGCGAAATTACAAGAAACAATTCAAATACAAGAGGTGAGTTCATTTTTTTATTTATTTTGCCTACTTTTAGTCCAAAACATTTACACATAAACAAATAAATAAAACACACAAGCATGTGTTAAATATAATTGTCTTATGTATGGTAAATATTTAACTATTATAGGATGTTTTTGTCAACACTGTAGAATTCAAAATTAAAATTATTTGGTTTTTAATGGTTTATTGCTTCTGTTTATACATAAACAAGTTTTGTAAAATTTGTTTTATTTCAGAAAAAAATTCGAGAATTAAATGCTGCATACGATGAAGTTCAAGCAAAATGTAACGCAACTCAAGCACAAATTGAAACCTTGAACAAGAATAAAGAAATCACCTGTGATCAGGACCACTTCAGTTTGTCTAAACTAAATGCTGACATTGCCAATGACAAAGTTGCAGCTCAACGGGCGACTGAACAAAATAAACAACTAAAAAATGACTTAGAGGAGCTGGAATTTGCTTTTGTCAAAATGGTAAATACCACAATTAAAGTTTCTACAAAAAAACCCTGGGTGAACATATTTTTGGGGTACTAACTAGTTTAATTAAAAAACCTACTCATTTTATAACTATCTATCGAAAATGGCGAAATGCATGTTGAGATTAAAGATACTAATATCCCCTCAAACTTCACAATGCTTTTGATACTTTGCTTAAGAACCACTGTATAATAATTTTTGTATAAAATTTCAGAGTAAAGACAAATTAGATTTAACAGACAAATTGACTCATGAAAAGCAACTAAATAAGGAATTGATGCTCAAGCTCGCTGACTTAGAGGAAAATTTAAAAAGTGTCCAAAACAAATTAAAAGCCAAGGATGATGAAATGATGAGGTTGCAGAGCAGTTGCCGTGCTTTGCAAATTAATTATGAGAAATCTCTTGAAAATCACCATCACGACAAGGAAAAAGAACAAAGTTATATCAATAATGAAGAAATTGATATAAATTCCAATGAAAAAGATGATGTTCATGTTCACAGCCAAGAATGTGAGGAAAGGAGAGATTTGATTGAAATGAATAATGAGGAAATAAGATTAAGCATAGCTAAAGAAGATGCAATGTTGAAACTACAAGAGAGATTTTTAAATATTATGGATGAAGTTGCAAGTTTATCTGATGAAAAACATAGACTGGAACACATCATACTGCAGCTGCAAAATGAAACGGACACCGTATGCGAGTACATAGCTCTGTACCAACAACAGCGCAGTTTGTTGAAGAAGCGAGATGAAGACAGAGGTGAACAAATAAAAATGTTTGAAATAGAAAGTAATAAATTGAGGACGCAATTGGAAGAGTTGAACAACTTGTTGTTAAGACTGGCAAATGATGAAGAAATGAAGAAATTTTTGCAAGAAGGTTCGAGAAAGATTGATTTGGATAAGATAAAGGAAATACTATTAAGTGTAAAAACCAGTTCCTTAATATCCCTAAATCATAAAATGTTAGACTTCAAAAACTTTTACCCGTGCAATTGTTGTTCGGGGCAACTTGTAGAAGTTTAATTAACAACCAAGGTCCTCCAGAAATGGAGAATTAATTTCAACCATGTAAAATATATGTATAAGAAAATGGAAATGTCGAAAATGAAGATAACTGATTCAAATCTATATACCCAGTTAAAAATCCTTTTATTAGTGTTATTTTACACATTTATTGTTTGTTTGTTTTCATTAATATAATATTATTTCTAAACCATCTTTATTTCTTTACTAGTTATAGCTCGAAACCTTCTGTGGTCGTGTTACTGATGTACAGACTAAGGTACCTCCATTTTATATGATTGATCAAACAAATCGAGCTAAGCTTGCATTGTATATTAAAATATAAAAGTGTTGATTTAAATTTACTTTTTTTAATTATGCTCTGATACGTCCGTTTTATAAGCGCGCGAGAATTCGGCATCCAGATAACCAACAAAAAATGTTAAAAACCATTAAAGTTTTACTATAAAACTGCGAATTAAAGATAATCTTAGTTTATGTTACCTAATGACCCTAATAACTAACAAAATTTTGAAGCGCCAATAGCCTGATTGTTAAGGGAAGAGACTACCGATCTCGTGGTCGTGGGTTCTAATCCCGCCATTCGCCTATCGTCGTAAACCATACTCTAACACAAGCTTTTAGAAGTTTACCAGGAGTGTTACAAGAAATGTTAGTAAATTGACAAAAATCTACTAATATTTTTAACAAAAAAAACTATTGGTAGCGATCATGTCAATATAGGGTTTTTACTAGTTGAAATAAAAGTACAAACATTTACAGGAACATTTATTCTACATAGTAACTAGAATAACACTCAATACCCGTCATTAACGATTCTAAATTTAAATTTAAAAGAAGAAACATCATTATTGCCATGGGAAAGGTTACTTATCATATTTATCCATGAAATATATCGACAACTGGTGTACACCAGACAGTAATCTTCCCCAGCAAATTGTAGACGTTGACTAATTACATTTCTATAGAACTCATACACAAATTAATGTGATGCACAAATGTATCACACAAAAAAAACGATATTTCATAGGCGTCCCTTGACACTGGCGGGTTAGCTAACTTTGTAAACGCAATTATTGAACAATTTGTTTACTGTATCTATGCAGCCAATAAAAAAAAACAGTGATATGTCACATTTATAAATTGCAATATACGGACATACTTAACAAATAAGTACATATTATTACAATTAGTGTTGTAACGAATTTCTCCATCCGTGGATGTTTGCTAAAAATGCGAGGTCCGTTACCTGTCAAATTTTGTCTGATATAAAACGGTGTCGTTTACAAATTTACCATTGGTAATATTGCATTAGATGGATATATCTGGAATGACTCGAGTTACTTAAAATTACAGATGTACGCCACATAAATTTATTACAACTAACAATATGTTTATTCGAAGTTTGGAGTGACTTTTTTGTTTTTAGGTTATAAGTTAATGAATAAAAGTTATATCGAATACGAAAATCAGATTTATATTTTAATCAATGACATAACATCAAATTAATAAGCGCGAAACATAAATATGGGTTGAACTATGAATATTGAGGTCCTCAACTCTCACAAAGGTTATATTTCACATGTCATTAATCTAGGAATTATGTCATATTCACTAAACTTTAATAAAGTTCTTGGTAATTTTACAATAACTGTTGTATGTTATACAGGTGTATAATGTTGTAATTCCCCGTACGGTAACAAGTCCCACATGTGTGATCTGTGGTTTGCCAAATATTTTCACTAAACATATTTCCTTCATCTTTTCTCTGAATTGCGCAACGGAAGACTTTGTTTCAGACTTTATAGAAAAATGTCATAAACAATCTATAAAAAAATGAAAACGGCAAAATGTTTAGCGCCGATTACATGCAAACTGTAAATCATATATTTGTTAAAGAAGCGCAAATCACAGGAAAGGAAAAGTTGTGACAGATTTTTTTTTTTCTAACATATTTATTATTTAAATGAACTCAGAATCTTAAAATATTTTCAGACTAGACCTTAAAACAAACGTCAATGTCTTTATGGACATTAATCAGTATTCCAAACACACTAGTCGTCACAGCCCCACCAGTATCGCGCACTTCAACTCTATTTTTTTTTTCTACAGGAAGAAGCTTGAACAATAATTTAACAGTAAAAGTAATAAATTATATTTGGCGTGTTTAGAATACAATGACTAACATTTAGCAGTCAATTATTAAGCTAAAAACATCACAACACGAACCTACTTCAAATAATATCATGTCACATCTGAAACAACATTAAAAAGTCATTTATACAAGTGACGACGCTTATTCAACATACATAGTAAGTTTTTTGAATATATTATATGGATACTAAACACTAGTAAACCTCCCCGGCTTGGCTCGAGTACAAGTTTTCTTAGATAAAGGAGTCAAAGACGAGTTCATCGAAGACTACGCGTAGCCGATAATACGAAGAAATCTTGCGAAGCCAGGGTTGGATAACTAAAATAATGAATTACTATACCTTTTTAGTTCTCTTTGTCTTTTTTGGGGGTCTCCTGATCTGAATCTTTGGTTGGCTGAAATTAAAATTATAATATGTATGTATGTAATCAACAATAGGGTTTTATGCTAAAGGACAATGATGGTAGCAACGCTTTAATTTACCATTATGTTCATTATAATTTTTTCATAAAATTTTAAAATTATGATAAACTGCCCTTTCTGATGCGTTATCCTAATATTACAATTCATATATAGAAATATTGCTGCATGCGACAATATGTGATTCTAATTAATTAGATAGACATAAGATTACAAACTTCTATACTAGACTTCAATTGAAGTAATTAATAAAGAATTTGTTAACATACCTCAAAATATCGATGGTAAACCACCACTCCGTAGACACAACCTATTGACACTAGAATTTGAATAACTAGCCATACTATAACATTGCAAACTTGAGCTTGTCCAAATAGTTCTTTGCCATTTTTAATGCACAGCATGGACTCGGTTACCATGATAGCTCCGTACACCCAGCACTGAGTCCCTACTCTCTTACATCTCGAATCTGTCACATATGTGTAATATTGCCTACAATAGAGAAAAAAATTTAATTATCATGTACAATTATCGTTACTACTGAATTGTCAAAGTAATCATCATAAAACCAACAAGATATGGAGGTATGAGCGAGATAGGATGCTTAGGCATTACATTATACGTAAAATTTAGTCGGTCATAATAAGTAAAATTTTGTTTAAAAATTTGTGCACACATTGGAGCAAGTATCTTTTGTGTATAAGCTTACCTGACAGATGGAGCTACAATGACCCCAATGAGACACAGCCGTGCGATCACTAAAGGATGTGACGGAGGCATTTCAAATATGTGTTTCAAAAAGAACGTATTCAATTCAGATATTTGCCAAAATACAACTAACTGACTTAATGCAAAGAATCGCATGTAAGTACAATTTGGATCCAGCCATCTTACTGGAGTCCAATGGACCGGTGTGAATTGAAGAATGGCTCTTTTAATTTTTCCTGTAGTTGATGAAATGTCCCTGAAACATTGACAAAACATATCTGATAAGATGAATGATTTTTAATTTTTAGTAATCTAATCAAGATTTCATGAAACAGTGGACTGCACCAAAATTATTACCAGTGCTCTGGTATAGTAGGACAACAGCAGGAAAGTTCGAGCAACAGCAAGTTATAAATAATAAATAAATTATTACGCAAAGATTAATAACACTAAATAATATGCAGCAACTATAAAAAAACCAGTGTCCCTCATTCTGTTTTTCTGGTGGATTAAATAAAATCTATTTTCTTTTATTTTATACATTTCATGAAAATGCCTAACTCATATCTGATAATCAAATCATTTTAAGGCTCCAAACATTCTATCTCAAAACAAAATCTATTAAAAATATTTGAATGAATAATATCTTTAAAACAAATATAATAATGTTTACAAGCCTTTACACATGATTTTAAGTATGTATTAGTAGATTAAAATTATTACCTTATGCTGACCCATTTATATTCCCTCATTTCTAATACTTTGCATATTTTTAAACCACACCAAATCCCAAAACCATTGCAAATTAAGACATCTAGTACAATTGAATCCCACCAACACTCTAAGAAGTTAGGTAATAAATGTGCAAATGCTATTTCAGTTATTTCCCACATAATTGAAATGGCCCAGAGCAGTCCGGTATGTCTGAACAAAATTGCTTTAAACATCCATCCTAAAAAGTGGCCCCAAGCAAAAACGTCCACATGAGACCAAACTTTGGCAATGGAAATATCAGAGCAATTTACTGCATACTCCTGTAAAGTTAAAATAGAGTAACATAAACAATATTATATTATTTGTTTTGTATAAAATTTTACTACATAAAAGGTAGAATATTTAGCTACTGTATACATACTTTATCCATATCAATATGGAAGTTCCGTAGATTTGGATCAATCCAGTACATTATTTCATTGACAGAGGAATGACTTTGAAATAGCAAAAATAAAAGTGCAAGAAGATAAAGTACTGAAGCTCCAAATACAATCCTCCAAACTGCTGGATGTGGCCTCGTAAATGGTCCATTGGGAAAGGTTAGAACAGATATGATGAGAAAAAAGAAAACAACACAGCAAGTGCCAGACCAGATGTTGTCTTGTATTGTAGATTCATCCCTGAAACAAAAGACAATATTAACATGAATCGAAAACTGGGCATGTACAATAGTTGCCGTTTTCTTTAGATTAAAGATATTCACCTTACAAAAGCAGTATATATGACAGTAGCAATCGAAACGGCCAAAAGAGTTATTGTATGGGGTTTATAAAAAAATTCTAGTGATATGTCATCTACTGGCCTTTCGTTAATATAGCTAAATGCGTCCACATAATCATTTGTTGCGAAATTATTAACACTTTTCATTGTCTTTTCGTTAACTTTTCTCATTGTTCAGTTATTTCATTTATACAGAATGATGAGTTGTAATATAATTATAATCCTCGCTTCTTTACAGGATTATTTTTACACACAATGTAACTGATTTAATGCCATCATTTTACATAACCAATACTACACATGACTGGTAAACTTCGTCATGAAATTATAACCTAAATAAATTGGTACAACAAATTTTTATATATTATCTTAAAAGATCAGCTCACTAAGAATAAAAAGCATTAAGCATAGGAAACGAAAATTGGTTCTGGAATGAAATCTCCAATTTGCAAAAAAATTGAGTCTGAAAAGAACCGAATGTCAAACATCAATGTCAATAAAATTCAATGATACCAGGTTTACAATAAATTCCAACCGATTTTTTATTTGGCCATTGTTTGATATATTTTTTTTACAGTAAAAAGTTTAGGTACGCTTGATGTAATCAGGAAAAACCTAGAACAAAGTAACATGATTCCACAAATAATGTTAACGTCAAATGGGAACATAAAAGTTTTTATACTTTTATGATACTTTTCCCGCTTTTCACTCTATTCTGCTTTCTATGGTAAGTCTTGAGACACACAGGTTACAGGTTGTGAGTGACCTGTATGTTTTGTGGCTCACGATCGAATCAATCTCGTAAGGACGCGACCAGTTCAGTGATTCTATCGCTCACGTCAAAGAGGCTCACGATCGACCCAGGTCTAAATCATACATAGTTAACACTTAATATAACATAGTATAGATATATGTAACTCAAAAAACACTGGTCAAAACTTGACCAAATTTACATGGAACTACTACATGACAACCATCACTTTCAAAGAAACTTATCAAAATCGGCTTACTGAAAAAGTAAGGAAGTATCTATCTACATTGTTGCACCCAGGTTGCGAGCAATTATTGCTATGCGACCTCGCGCCGTTGTTTCATTTTTTTGATTCTAGCGGTTTTTCATCTTTTGATGTTTTCTAATTCTAAAGTATTCAGAATTACATAGTTTAAAGGTCAATAATATTCTACATTACATTTTTCTTGTAATGAACATATTTACATAATAACGTAGTAAGTGGCCTAAGCATTTTATAGTCCCTAAAAATTCTTTACTACATCAATTTTAAATAGGTGCTACAGTTTACCCTACATAAGACAAGAAAGCAACACTCCCTCGTTTTTCTTCAGCATTTCCAAGTATAACTCTAATACTTCTGGTACTACCTTTATATTGAAAAAAGTAATCACAATCACCAAGAGCAAAGCTATGTGGTAACAATTCCATACCAACTCCTGTTTGAAGTTATTTAAAAATATAGATAAAGGTCTGTTTACATTATTTATTTACATGCATAGGATTAAATAAAACACTATATTTCTGTGTTATTTCAAGTCATTCAAAGTTTAGGTGGAAATACATGTTCCTAAATATTATTATAACTAAAAGTTAAGAAAATCTTAAAATTTACCTATCATAAGCTAAAATAGAATGTTACATGGAATGAAAACTAAATGCATGTGCTATTTACTACATATATTTAATGCGATCTTATGAAGAAATGGCTGCAGATTGTTTAAAAAGTACTGTTTTAATAATTTATGAATTTCCTTCTATCCTTAACACCAATTGAAAAGACAGATCTTAAAGACAATTCTAACATTGAAATTGTATATCCTGAAATCCTACAATATTTTTAAACACTTAAATACAAATTTAATTCTCCTTGTTGTCAAATAACAAATTATAAGGTACTTGGACAAAGACAGTAAGGATGTAAATTAAACATCATCAATTGTTGGTAGCCAAAATGCCATGTTGGTACATGCAGATGCTAACATCATGAACTTAGGATTAAATTGAACACATTGGATTGGTGCTGGGTGGTCTCCATTTAGTACACAGACTTTGTATCCGGTATCTGCATTCCAGACATGTACTCTACCATCAGTAGATCCACTAAAGATATATTGAGAATCGGGACTAAATGAAGCTTCAATCGGTATGCCTTTGTTGTTCAAATGTCCAGTGAATGTTTGGAGTGGAGTTCCATGATATGCATCAACTAAACGTATAATTGATCCATTTGTACTTATCAACATAGTTTTCCCATCTCGTGAAAATTTCAATCCAGTCCAATCACATTCCTTTTCTTGATTAAGTTTAAATGTGACAAAAGGACCTTTATCAAATGACCGTAAATCATAAAGTTTTATGCTTTCAGAATTTACTCCAGCTGCAAATATCAGTCCTTCTGGATCATATGCTGCGACAGGCCGCCCTGATAAGTGCATTAAACCTTGACAATTAGGCGATCGCAGATCCCAAAGACGCAATGTTTTGTCTAAAGATCCAGATAAAAATGTATCCTCTACAGGAGACAGACAAAGTGTAACGACCTTTTTCGTATGTCCTGGGAAATATCTGATGTATTTGTTGTCATGAAGAGACAAATATCTTATAGTGTCGTCAACTTTAGTCGAACTGTGAATAGCTGTGTTTTTGGCATGCGTGAAATGTATTAAGTCGACACCATATTTCTTACTATTTACAGTTATCATTTGGGTGCCCTTTTCACAATCATATATAACAATTTGATCATCTTCGCTGCACGATATTAAAGTTTCGCCATTAGGTGAAAAGTCTATACTGTTTATTTTGTCTGTGTTTTCCCGAAACACTTTTGCTACCTTAAAACTTCTAACAACTTGATCGACCAGTTTCATCATTAAGACCGTAATCAACAATTATTAAATCTCTAATTTTAGTAATAAATTTACTAATTCATGTGCTGTAAAATTTATACCTCTGGTATTTTAAGAGGTAGGTAAAAATTTAACATGACACTCCGGTAATTGTACTCGAGATCGCGCGCCCGTCGCCCACCATATTATAATATTACTCTTTGTTTGTCATAGTGTCATAGAGTGTAAAAATCATCAATCAAAAAAAAATTTTTTTGCACACACCATTTGAAAGGGTTTGAAAGAAATAAAGAAAAGAAAAATCGTTGGAAAGTTAATTTTTTTCTGACTTCTCAAAAGTTTTAATTTTGTAATGTGAAGTTAATTTAAAATTGTTTTAAATATGTTATTAATCTGAGGTAATAATGGACTTACACATTTGTTTTTTGAAGATAGATAATCGTTTAGGAGTGATTGAGAAAAGGGAGAATCGTTTGAAAATATTATTTTTTCTGTAAAAACGCCAACAACACAGGGCAAAATTTAATTCTCTATTACAAAAAAAGTAAAAACTCTCAAATTGATTTTTCTTTTCTCTCTAATTCCCTATAATGATATCCTCTGATCATGTATTAAATAAAAAAATAATAATTGTACTCCCCTGTAATTCCTACAGTTCACGGAGATCACACATTCAGATTTATTAGTTGAAATCTCTTGAAGTAATTTTAAAGTTACACGTAGACAGAAATAAAAATTTAAAAGACTTTTTTAATATCATCGTATAAATGTATAGTATTAAAACACCTCGTCATAACGTCAAAGAAATTAATACATATTTTTATATAATTATAATGTAATAAAAACTTTTCCTTGAGGCATTATGAAATTCGACATTTATAACATTAGCTATAGTACCAATAAAATATTAATTAAAATTCAAATTTAATGTCAGCATTTTTTTAAATGCGGCGACCGTTTTTTTTAAGTTTAGTATTTAGTTTAAACATTTCACGACAGTAATATTTAAAAAACAACAACAAATAGCGATCACGTACAAAAGTTCACATGGCAGAATGAGAAATTAATCTTGTACTAAAAAAAAAAAACAAATTTTAGGCAACAAAATGGACGGAGTGTAGTGGCTGTGCTGATGGTTAAATTTTTAACAGTTTTGGCATTTTAAGCGTTGAATCTCAATAAGACATTAGATTGTTAATAAATATTTTCCTTCATTGGACTTTTGAGATTTTGGTCGTTTGTAATAAAAACTTTCGCATAGTTTATCTTTTGGGAATATGGTATCCATTTTGTGATCAACCGTGTTGTGTGGCGCTTTTAGTGAGTATTAACTACTTGTTATGAAATAAAGATTTTTACTATATTATAGAAATAACGCATAATACTACTATTTCTATGTAGTATTAAAACTTTTTGATTTTGTCAAATTGTCTAGATCCGGTGTTATACTTAACGCGTCTGGCCGTAACATTGTTGTAATTATTTGTTTGATAACTAGAACATACCTAATTTTCATACTCGAAAGTCGTTTAAAATCATCGTAATAATGTTATTGTATAAAATGAACCGATAGACCAGCTTCCATTACTTCAGGTGATATAACAGTAATAACAATGATTTTAGATTGAATTATTTTATTTTAAACATCTTTTTACATCATTAAATTCATTAAAAAATGTATATCAGTCAGTATAAATATTCGACATGTATATTTTTGGAAGAAAATAAGAAATAGGATAGGCCATATGGATGAAGATTTTGAATGTTGCAGTTTAACTAAAAGGGAAAAGTTGTATCGCTGTATGTTATGTTTTCTATCATAAGCGTATAGCTTTTCCCCTTGGTTTCACTTGCTCTAACAACTTTGAAGCTTTAAGAAGATCCTCCTACCTTATATTGAAGAACTCATGATAATTTTTGGGTTGGACAACTATTTGGTGGGTATGAATATTATTTTATTATAGAATTTTGAAATGTATAAGTTAGTAATAGAATTGCTGAAACACATCTACAAAAACATAGTGTTAACTGGGATTGATATGACAATTTGTTATAAATCAGGGTTTTTCAAAACTTCTGGCTCTGTATACTCCTGTGATAGTTTCCAAGTGATAACAAACTGTACTAACTATGAATCTGCCTTAAAGGAAATATTAATTTTCATTGTCCAATAAAATAATGTTTGTATTTCAATAAAGGATAATGTACACAGTGCTCATAGAAATATTTTTTAAATATTATATTTTGTCACTAATTAGTCAATTTTAACCTTAGTTCTGATTCTTGTGCTTGATAGTTGTCAAGTCACCATGATATAACTTAAACAGCGGTGGAGTGTGCATCTGGCATCTGATGAACCTTGAGTGGCTGACTAGCCTGATATTACACCATTACCACACAGACAAATGTGAAATAGAAGTAATTTCATGTTTTGCTTGTTGATTGTGCATGTCGGAGACCCAATTTTAGTCTTTCCCTTCCTATCCTTACCTTGTAATTTAGGAGTAGGAGGTACAAGGTAAGAATGTGAAGGGAAGGAGAATTTGGAGGAGGTCACAATGCAAAAAAGGAGAAATATCCCCTATCTCTGCATACTTTCCTGTATTCTGCAATTATGGAAGTCTGCGGTTAGCACTCAGTTTGTTATATTCTTCACTGAAATAGAAAAAAAGAGAATCTTGTCATAAATACCCTAAAAGTTGACTAGTGAACTCAAGATTTATGTATCCCACTTTGAGAAACCCTGGTATAAATGTTACTGTAATTTAAACCTGATATAAAATAAATAGTGACCTGTACTGATCAAGTGGTGTTGCTCTCAATGTAATAGTTGTATCAATAGTTTTTTTTTTAAATATGATTTAATTAATTTGCTTAATGGACAAAAGACAAAAATCAAGTATAACCTGTATTAACAATTTTGTATGGCAAATGCTTTATTTTTGTTTCATTACATTGTAAAGTCGGTCAAGTGAAAATAAATGAATAGTTTATTCTAGGCTTTATTTTTTTTGCAATAATAAATATTATTAACTGCCTACCCCTAATGAGTTATGGTTTAATTATTGTTTTTTTTTTATAAAGTCTACTTTTCTATATTTTAAAATACACACAAATGTTTATGCAACTATAAAATATGCTGTATTGCTTCCGGCCTTAGTTTTGCGAAATATAACCGAAATTCGAGTGTTTGTTAATTTTTTGCGTCGTTCCGTAAACTTCGCGTTTCACCTTTGATTTATCTTATATATTCATGTTATTAAAAATTGTTTTTAGTATATTATTCAATACTTGTATCTTTACTAAATTTATTGAATAATACAGAATGTACGCGAAATACTTGTACATCAGAATACCACAGATTCCTTCGTTCCAATCCATGCCAATTTAACTAAACTAATCTGACAGCGATTGTACAGTTGGTTCCCAAAATAATGTTGAATATTGTTTTGATACTAGTCTGATTTTATTACAAAGCTTTGTTGTATAAAAATATGTAGTTTAACTAACAAAATCCATTGTTTCAATATGGATGAAATATATTAAAGATAGAAATATTCGAACAAATATGAAATAATTACATAACTTTGTAGGCATGTAGGACCTACACTACGCAACATTGCATAGTAGTAATTTTGATTACTCTTTTGTACACGTCTTTCTCGGAAATCCTCTATATTCATCTATATCTATACTATTTTATTAAACGTCTTAACTTTGTTTTGTATAATCTCAGTCACACAGATTTGAATTTTGTTTGTAAAAAAAGCCATTAGCTCACCTCAGGTTTTAGGCTATAAACTATCACGCAATTTAATTTAGGATAGAGTAAGTTAGGTAAAATGAATATGTAACAAGTATGCTGAATTTCACTACATAATTGTAATTCTAAATAAGTTTTATTAAGTACGCTTTTGGTCAAAACTGAGAGAACGGCGGAAAGGTCGGTTTTGGTTGAAAAGTCCGTTTTGATTGAACACTAATTTATGTGCTACTCTTATGTCTGGTATCAGTTTTAACTGAATAGTTGGACTGTACTGTTAAACCTGTGTGTTTGTAGACTTGAAATCTTAGAACTGTACAGTTTAACTGATTGATAAAATTTTCCCTACACTTTAACTGTGCAGTTAAAACTGAAGTCAAGTAGTGGTCTTATGTATGTTTTAATGTTAAAGAATGACAATATTAGCTGTTTGTATTAAGTAGTCATGCTTTGTATAATTTATAAACATTATTTAGTATTCCATTGTCCTAGGCCTATAGTTTGTTAAAAATATCTTGATGGAATTGATATTTGTTCGAAAAAAAAACTAAAGAACTTTGTATGAATGATATATTAATATATGTGTAAGTTAACATATATTTGTATCTGAAAGTAATAGTTCACATAGAGTTTTTATTAATGTAGTGTGGGAAAAGGTCATTGTCTGTTGGCATAAAAATACATTTAATTCTACAAATTACAAGATTCTGGTCACAGTTAAATATTTCATTAATTATTACTTTACATAAATTAGAAAAAAAAGTTGATTAAAATAAATTCTATATACTCCGTTAAACATATATTTGGTGCAATAATAATCCATCAATAATGTTAAATTATGAAACTAATGAAGCTTACCAAAGGATCTGGTAATAATAGTCAGAAATATGACTTAATGTGATCAGACACTTCAACATACTAAGGACAATAGAAAGTTTAGAATTAGTCGCATAAACAACCTTATTAAAGTGTAAAGACTTGTGTGTCCTATATTTTAAATTTGTTACAGATAAAGATGGGTGTTTCAAGACATCATGAGAACATTCTACACAAGTTCTTTATTATTCACTCTTAAAGAGTGATGGACTCATACAATTTATTTGGTGATGATGGCAGCGGTATGTTGGAAGGACTCACTGACCTCGGTGGAGCAGACAGCTTTGCTGGTAGTGCATCATCAGGGGTAGCTGGAGAAAATAAAGACACACCAGATAATAGGTACTTTTGTTTCTTAGTATTAATTGCTTTGATATACTAAAAATGGTACTTACTAAAATAATCATGTAATTTAGTTACAGACAAGCTTACAGTCAAAGTAGTGTGGCCCAGGAAGGATCAATACAAAAGCTGGCGTCTTTCGGGAGCGGGAGTGCCCCTGGGCTACCCAGTAGTTCGCAACCAGGACCTAACTCAGGCGCTGGTCCAACAACACCGGAGTATCATGATTACGGGGGTTATCCACGACCGCGCCTTCCTCAACCATCCCATGGCCCTCTTCATCCATCACATCATGTACATCCGTCTCACTCTTATCCAGGCTATCATCCTGGACCCGACCCTATGTACACCATGCCAGAACAAGGTTCGTTCAACTTTTTGATTTGACTCATAATTAAATATATTAATTTACTTTTCAGCACAAACACACCTTATTTTGCTGCACTTTTTTTTTTCAGGCATTGGAGAAATGGGCGTTTGGCCAGGGGCTCCTGGAGCTAACAGATATTCACCGATAACTCCAGGCTACAGACATTCATACGAACATCAACAGAAAATGCATCAATATCCTCCACAACAGGTAATATGAACATTTTTTTGCCTTTCAATTTTAAATTAATAAAACATGTATGTGTGTTCTAATCAAAATAAAATGACATCCCTCGATGAATAAGATTTGTCTGTTTTTCATCTTTTCAGAGATTTATTTGATTATAACAATTGTATTTATTTACACGCAATGTTTATCGCGCAACCGTTGTCATAACCACTAACGAAAACATATCACGTTTTTCGTAATTCATAGTATTGTTCATGTGTTCTACATTTCTGCTGAACTTCAGCGAGATCCGTTCAGTTTTTCTGGAGATACATTATAACGAACATCCATTCTTGGATCCATCTTGACTTTCGCATCTATAGTATTGTAAGAAAAAGTTGATTGGCGTTTATTAACTAAAAGCACACCTGTTTGGGCCTGTTTCCTGTGTAGTTATTTCAACACAATTTTAGTTGCATCTAGAAATACCAGTCGCATGATTATTCCTTAATTGAAAAGGGTTCTTAAGAATTTTTTAATATTAATTAAAGTACCTTCTTCTAATACCCCTTTGAGATTTGCCGTAATTTTGTTGAATATAGTTTTTTTGTTTTATAATTTCGAAGAGTTCAAGTCTCAGCTTACAAGCGCAAAATGGAGCTTATATGCCAAGACAGCCGCATTTCCCTCAGCCGTCATCACAACAAATTTATGGACAACAGCAGGTATAATATTTGCCAATCACTTATTTACCATAACAGCATTGATCAACCTTTTTTTCAAATCGTACCAACTTTTAGTTTAGACGACTCTATCTTTTAAGATGGAACAACCGCGAAAGGCCCCGATTGTACAACACTGAAATAACTTAGTATATTGATTAACAAATTTGTTTAATTTTATTTCAGAGTTATCCTAATTACACACAAATGCATCCACCGACTGCAACTAGGATTGGTCAACATCCAACATATCATCAACAAATTGATGTGAATGCTCATCAATATGGATTACCTCATGGGCAACAGAATCACCCTGTTATACCTCAACATCAGTCACATCAAAATATGGCAAGTCACGCCGGTGGCCTTACGTCTGGAATTCAAAGTCATCCAAATGCTCATTTACATCATTCAGGAGCACCCTCTATACATCATGTATCTCGCCAACCCCCCGTTCCTTCATCTACAGTTGGCCCTTCACATGTTGTATCATCTCAAATGCCTTATGCATCGCCTCATCATGCAGTTCCCATGAATTATCAACCTCATCAGGTCCAACATCCTCTCGACGTCAATGTAAGCAATCAATACAATCCCATAAAGCCACCTGGTATAGAAACTGGTAGTCCTCAGTATCGCCCGCCTTTTCCACAGTTGTCGCCCCAGATTTCACCGCGGGCTCAGGTGTCTCCCCGCCAACAGCCTCAATTATCGCCACGGCCGGTTATGTCGCCCGTAAAAGGACCAAGCGCTTCACCGCATGGACCTCGAAACTTAGTTCAGTCACCAGTTTCTTCCGGTCCTCCACCGGTTTCAGGTTCATTTTCTTCCCAAAATACACTCCAAGCTTTAGAACAAATGGTTTTACCTTCTGGTGGAGACTATCCTTATCAAAGAACCCCATCATCTCCAGCAGTTGGACACATTTCATCGCCTTCACAATGGAATCAAAACAAATTACCGACACCAATCAATGTCGGTCACATGGAAGGTGATCAAACTATTAAAAATTTGGAATCTGTGGCACCAGCAAATACCTTAAAATCAGATTTATCAAAAAACACTTCTTTGATTGTACCAACAGAACAAAAACCTATTGATAGGACGTGTCCGGAAAAAGAAAGACAAATGGATACAGTAAACACATCACATACATTCATTCCACCATCAAATGTAACAAATGTCCCAAAAGAAAATATATCATTGACTAGCTCTTCAATAACGTTATCTACTATCAACCCATGTGTTTCTGTGGACGAAACTGAAAAAAACGATAGCCAAATTCAAGGACACCAACCTGAAGAAACAATTTGTGAACCTAACCTAGGAAATCCCAAAGACAAAGAAAAGACTGACCTGCCTGGAGATGTACCAAGCACTAATGAACAAAAGCAAGATATTAACCTTCAAGTGATAGATAAACCCACTAAGACAATTGGCAACGATCAGATAAGCCACGTGACTTCCATACCGCCTTCGGCGGTGTCAACTATCACCTCTGTTGATAATATACAAGCAAGTAGTCCACAAACAATAAATATACCTTTGAGCCATGTACCGACAAATACTACAAGTAATAATGCAACTCAATTTGAAAGTTCGCCAATTAATAATGTACCAAGAAATCAAGGATATTCAAATAATACATTTCAAAGTGTTCCAGGAAATGTTCAGAATATTATGCCTCAACCTATTTCAGCTGGTATGGTTACAAGCGCGTCGACAAGCCTGCAAAGTAACCAAACTCTCAATGTAACTTCCACATTTCCTAGCGGACCTCCAACTGGCACACAGACAATTAGCAATGGACAAAATATCCTTCCATCTACTCATACATTGCATGGCAATATTTCGAACACCGTGTCATCGAGTATACCGGGTCACAATTCGCAAGGTAATTTAACTTGCATACCGCCTACACCTGTCAATATTATAGGAAATATACAAGCTACTGTACCCAATCCCCCTACCAATGTATCCAATGTTCAAACAAATGCTCCTACCAATGTACCAAATATCCAAGTAGGAATGCCAATGGGTGTTCAAAATGTTCATTCAAACTTGGGACAAACTATACAAAATCAGCCTAATATTATATCAAATGTACCTCATAATATGAATCCTAATTTGATAATGATGGGATCAAACACTTTACCACATCCTGGTATTCCAAATATGTTTGCGGCATCTCATCATCAAGAGAGATTAGCTATTCAACAACAAATACAAGAGATATATTGTTTGCCACCGTCTAATGAAAACCAGGAAAAAGTCAGATGTCTCCAGGAAAGGCTAGCAATGTTACAACAACACGAGAGTAATGATAAATGTAGCGGCGGTCCACATTGTATTTTACAAAATCCTATTTATGGCACAAAGATGGTTGAAAGCCCTCAGGTTACTAGTACGACAGGCCGAGGACGTGGAAAGGGCCCAACGAAACCTAGAAAGCCACGAGTAAAGAAAGACAAGGTGATTCCTGTGTCTCAACCATTGGATCAACTTCCTGTGTCAGAGGATTGTGTAACTGCGGGAACAGGCCTTCAGACTCATTTAGAATTAGACACTGAGATGACCGAAGATATGTCTAATTTAGATAGTAGTGCTATGTCTATGGATGAACTTAAATTTGGAAAAGTAAAAAAACCGCGAGCACCACGAAAAAGTAAAGAAAGGAAACCGAGGACACCTAAAGAACCAAAAGCTATTAAAGAACCAGGAGAGAAACAAATAAAAGAACGAAAGAAGCGTGAGTCCAAAGACCCTAATGCTCCAAAAAGGAAACGGAACGTCAAAAAAGGAGCAACGGAAATCCAAGCAGATACTACAACGAGCAATGATTTTCTTGAAAAAGATGTTTCCTTTAACACTATGATGGATTTTCATACCGACAATACTGCAAAAAACCTGGAACCCGTTAAAAACATTTCACAAATGCCATTATTGGATGAATGTAATGTCACGGACTTTGACGACATTCCTGTGTCAAAAATAGCTATTAAAGATTTGCTTGAAGAAGCAGAAGCAAAACGTGAACAAACTGAGAAAGAGGAAGATGTAGATTATATTGCACAGAAGAGAAAGGCATCAAAAAAACGATCATCTGGTGGAGGGAGCTGTAAAAAAATGATAGCTAAAAAAACACCAAGTGGAAAGAAGAAAAGACGTGGCGGATTAATACCGGATTCGGATGGAGAACCCGATGATTTGATGACGACTCCTCCTCCTTCACCTCCACCTGAAGGTGACGACAGCTTAAAACGGCGTTCTGCAAGGAATACGCAGCGTAAGAAATACACTGACGACGTGATGTTGCGATTGTCTGACGATGAGTTTCCCATGGTAACTCCAAAATTGGAAAAAGATTTAGAAGACTCAAATCCTGATACCAAAGATTTACAACGATTGGAGACTACGCCAAAACCAAATTTTATTTATGTTAATACAACAGAGGAAGATTCGATGATTGTCCAGCATGTTCTAGCAAGCCGTATAAGAAAGGAACTTAAATCTGAACCATCTGCTGAAGAACATAAAAAAGAAGACAAAATCGAGGAGGTAAAAACTGAAGATTTAGTTGAGAATATACAAATAAAGGATGAGATAGCCGGCCCCAGTAAAAGCAGCAATATTGAAATGGAAAATCCAAATGATGTCGAAGCAACAGAAATAGTAGAAAATAAGGACAAGTGTACCTCTGAAAGTGATACAGTTGAAATTAAAAATAAAAAACCGGTCGTGGTAGATGTTGAAGAGTATTTTGTGAAATATCGCAATTTCTCTTATTTACACTGCGAATGGAAAACTGAAGAAGAGTTATATAAAGGTGATAAACGAATATTTTCTAAAATTAAACGTTTCAAACAAAAGCAAGCCCAACAATTAAATATATTTGAATTACTAGATGATGAACCCTTTAACCCGGATTATGTGGAAGTTGAAAGAATTTTGGACATGTCTGAGAATCAAGATCCAGCTAATAATACAGCAGTAGTAAAGTATTATTTAGTAAAATGGAAAAGTTTACAGTACGAAGATTGTACTTGGGAGTTAGAAGAAGATATCTACGTCGACAAAATAAAGCAATATAAAATATTTAGCGAAATCCCGCCGAAAGAAAAATGGAAATTTAAAAAGAGACCATCAGCTGATAACTGGGTACAATTAAAAGAATCTCCTCTTTACAAAGGAGGAAACACGCTGAGGCCCTATCAACTTGAAGGTTTGAATTGGTTGTTGTTCTCTTGGCATAACAATAGAAATTGTATCCTTGCAGATGAAATGGGCTTGGGAAAAACTATTCAAAGTCTTACATTTGTTAATTCTGTTTGGGAGTATGGAATTAGAGGACCATTCCTAATAATTGCTCCGCTTTCGACGATACCGAATTGGCAAAGGGAATTTGAGGCTTGGACTGAGATGAATGTTGTGGTTTACCACGGGTCACAGCTGAGTAAGAGTATGATTCACGACTATGAATTCTATTACAAGGATACACAAGGCCAACCAATAAAAGAAATAACTAAATTTAACGTATTGATAACCACCTTTGAAATGATTGTGACCGATATTCAAGAATTAAAATTATTTAATTGGCGAATTTGCGTAATAGATGAAGCACATAGACTAAAAAATCGTAATTGTAAATTGTTAGAAGGATTACGGCAGCTTCATTTTGAACATAGAGTGCTTTTGTCTGGAACGCCTTTACAAAATAATGTTAACGAACTTTTTTCGTTACTCAACTTCCTGGAGCCATCACAATTTTCTAGCTGTGATGCATTTTTGAATGAATTTGGACAATTAAAGACGGAATCTGAAGTTGTTAAATTGCAAGCCTTATTGAAGCCTATGATGTTAAGAAGACTGAAAGAAGATGTTGAAAAAACTTTAGCGCCGAAAGAAGAAACCATTATTGAAGTAGAATTAACAAACATTCAAAAAAAATATTACAGGGCTATATTGGAACGAAATTTTAGTTTCTTGCAAAAAGGTACAGCATCTGCTGCCAACATTCCGAATTTAATGAACACAATGATGGAATTACGAAAATGTTGTATACATCCATATTTGCTTAATGGGGCCGAAGACCAAATACAATTTGATTACAAACAAGCGAATGGGGAAGATAAAGAAGCTTACTATAAAGCACTTATACAATCCTCGGGTAAAATGGTTTTAGTTGACAAACTGTTACCTAAATTAAAAGCTGGGGGACATCGCGTTCTAATATTCAGTCAGATGGTCAGATGCTTGGACATTTTGGAAGATTATCTGATGTTCCGGAAATATCCTTACGAAAGAATCGACGGTCGTATACGCGGCAATTTAAGACAGGAAGCTATTGACAGATTCTCCAAACCAGATTCTGATCGCTTTGTTTTCTTGCTGTGTACTAAAGCAGGAGGACTGGGTATTAACTTGACGGCGGCTGACACTGTCATAATATATGATAGTGATTGGAATCCGCAGAATGATCTGCAAGCTCAAGCGCGTTGCCACCGTATAGGTCAACAAAAAATGGTAAAAATTTACAGGTTAATATGTCGCAACACTTATGAACGAGAAATGTTTGATAAAGCATCATTAAAACTGGGTCTGGATAAAGCAATATTGCAAAGTATGAATACGTCGCAAGGTAAGGAGGCGGGTTTGAAACAATTATCTAAGAAGGAAATCGAAGACTTACTAAAAAAAGGTGCCTATGGGGCCGTAATGGATGAAGACAACGCTGGCGACAAGTTTTGCGAAGAAGACATAGAAATGATATTAGCTCGCCGAACTCAGGTGATACAAATGGAGTCCGAAAAGGGTTCTACATTTTCTAAAGCTAGTTTTGCAGCAGCCGATCAAAGATCTGATATTGATATAAGAGATCCTGATTTTTGGAATAAATGGGCAAAGAAAGCTGAAATCGACACTACTGAGAAAAAGGAAGACGAAGATTTAATAGTGACAGAACCAAGGAAACGTACAATTATCAAAAGATATGGCCACGACGATGGCCCAATGGAAATGTCCGATATGGAAGTGACACCAGATTCTGAAGACGACGAAGAAGGTAAGAAATTAAACACCAAATAAATGCTTCTTAAGTAATAAAATCCCAAAAGGATATTGATTCCTTCCTTATTGCGGATGTTGAACCATTGCGCTTCATAACCAGTTAACAAGATTTAGACAAGGTAAATTTAATAAAGTCAATGAAAACGAAAAACTGTCTGCTAATTGCGATGATATTTAGTCTTTTGAAATAAGAAAACTATCGAATGTACATAACTTGATCATTGTGTCGCGGGACGTCTTCCAAGTGGGCTGGTGATTGCTATTGCTTCGGCGCTTCTACCGATGTCTAGTTCGAAGCCGTCTCTAGAATCACCCACAAGATGCAACAGCCACACTTAGAGCGATTTTACTAAGAAAATATTTATATGGTCCCCTTACGAAGATGAATGAAATTAGTTTGTGTACATAATGGTGGTTTCGAAAAAATTGTTTACTTTCAGTTTTTTGTTTTTGTTTATAGATTTTTAAGTAGATACTTTCATTTTATTATTTATAAACTGAATTGAATTACCCATTTTTTTTAATTAACCTAACCTAATATCGTGTGTTGACTAAATTTAAATTCTTGAAACTGAAATTACATTTCTCTTCTCATAATTCTCATCTTTTTCAGTCGTGAGACCATTTAAGGAGTTTTTGTTTATTTTTGTTTTATTTTTATTTTAGGTATTAGCTTAAGAAGCAAAAGAAAAAAAGAGAAGCTGGGTCGAAAAGGAAGGAGATACGCAAGCGATGATTATGTTCCACGGCACGAGGGACTGTCCGCCGATGACGAGGTTGTTTATGGATCATGGACTAGATCGGAGTGTTTCAAGATTGAAAGAGGCTTGCTTACTTTTGGGTAATTATTTTAATTTCTACAAATTGAAATGCTCAACTTTAGTAAAAATATATGGAACGCGTACAGATTTCTCCCACACACGAATACTGCCGGTGTTTAACTAATTAAAATGGACCCTTAAAATATAAGCTTTATAATTGGTAAATTGTTCTGAACATTGTGTTTGAATGAGTTGTTTGTTAAATGATTTTTTTATTTTCCAGATGGGCGCGATGGGAAGAAATTATAGATAAAAATCAGTTTAGGAAAGGATGGACACTACCTGTGATTGAAGACTGTGCTCGAATTATTGTAAGTTTTTTAAATCTAATTCTTTATATAAGGAATTTGGCAAAAAAAACCTTAACGATTTTATGTTTATTTGTAGATATTTTTGGTTTTTTATTTGCACTTATTATGTAAATAATTCTGATAACTCGTAATTGATTTGAAAGTAATAATGCGTTATCGATAATATTGCACACTAGATAAAATAGTTGATAAACTTGTAGCACAGACGTAATGATGACTTGCCATGCTAATACCGAGAAAGTTTGAGACTTTCACTGAGTTCAAAGAATGTTTTCTGAACGATATATATATTTCCATTTTATTTTTTTATATGTTCCTTTTTGTAATTCGATTTTATTAATTGCAGGTATTATATTGTCTACGTCACTATAAAGGCGATGAAAAGATAAGAAATTTCATATGGGACTTGATAGAGCCCTGTGAAAATGGTGAAGTTACTATTTCCAGGAATCACAGTGGCCTCCACAACCCCGTGCCGCGGGGTAGGAATGCTAAGAAAAAGAATCGCCTCAAAGAGGTTCCAAAGCTAAACGATCTTCAAAAATGGGAAGATCCCTGTCATTGGAGTTCGACAGATAAATATGACTGTGAAGCTTACCTGGAAAGTAGTTACAAGAAACATTTATTTAGACATGCCAACAAGTAAGCTTATATCAGTAATGGTAATAGGTCATTGATCACTTTTCATTAGTTCCCAGTGGGATGAGATGTGTGAGGTTGTTAATTTAGTCTGAATAAAGTTTTTATATTAGATATGCATGCTTTAACGTGAAACTTGTGTAGGACATGTCCAGTAAAGGTAGGCAATGAATTTGCAATCATCTAATGCTTAACAGATGTCTTTGAACGGGTGCTCTCTTTCTCTTTGAACTAGATAAATTGTTAGAAATACATCTAAATAGTTTATTTGTAAGTTAGAATTGTTAAATGTGTGTATATTAGGAAAGATCAGATGATCCTACCACAGGTATATATTTAAATTATAAGAGTAAAAATATTTTCACCAAAATATGGTTCTTATTTAAGAAACATAATAAATGTAACAATGTAAATGTCTCAAGAAAGTTTTAATAGTTTAATGTAAATGAATTGCTTTAATATGTATTTGTCTGATTTCAGAGTATTATTGAGAGTTCGCATGATGTATTATATTAAACATGAAGTGATCGGCGACTACGCCGCACAGATTGAGAGCGGAGTACATGCCAGGTAATCAATACATATATATTGAGACATTCTACACTTAGGAATATTTTGTTTGAATGTTTACAGTACCTTAAAAAAAAATGTTTACAGAAATGTTCTCCTTCATACTTTCAACAGTTTTAGCGTAGTAGTAAATATACCGATATATTTAATTTGTTTGGTTACTAGTGTTGCATCTGTTTGATACATGAATTTTAGTTCTTTGGGAATGCGTGTACCGCGCGGCGTAGACAGCACGCCCCCGAGGCTGTGGTGGGACACCGAATGCGATGTTTCCTTACTTGTTGGAACGTACGTACACGGCTATGAAAATTATCTTGCCATGCGAACCGATCCACAGCTCTGCTTTGTGGACAAGCTGGGCCCACCCGATGATGCAGAATGTACTGATATCAAGTAAGTTAGAAAAATAATTATAGAATGGTAACCAGTTTGTTTTGTAGCTATTGCTTTTGCACTAGAATTTGTTATTGTTTCTCGTTGGCAATAGCGAATTCAAAGTTCTAAGTCGAGACCACTTGGAAGAATTAATTCTTGGTATATATTAAAGGTAATATTATAAAAACAATGTAATTTAGACAATCAACATTTACGAGTTGAGATGTTAATTATTATAGTCATAAAAATTCTAATTTAATACAAAACAGGAGCGAAGAACGCAAAGTGCGTGGAAGTGTAGTGGGAGATGAAGATTGCACGGATGAAGTTTCGAGTGGCGCTGGTGCCACCTCGCCTACAGCCTCGCCTCGGCCCGACGACGAGGCGCACGGCACGCACCTCTGGCCCTCCATGCAGGACCTCAACACCCGCCTGCGCCGCCTCATCACCGCTTATCAGCGCAACTACAAGCGTGAGGAGCTCAAAATGCAGCAGCGAGCCAAGGTTCAAAAATATCTTAATCATTAACGTTTTCGTCATTAGCTCACTTTATGTCTTCGCTCAAAGACTATCCTATATTTGGGGTGATAATGCCATAGTCAATCACGCTGGCACTGGGCTACGCAGCTTGACTCAATAGGCGCAGGTTGCATTACGATGTTTTCTTTCACTTCAACGTTGAAAATGTATACATAAATTCAGCTGTCGAAAAATACATTGGTACATAGCGGAAATCAAGCCCGGGGCATGCAGATTAAAAGCTTAAAACCTGAGTCACCGACGCTCTACTTGTTACATACAATCCCACATAAACCCTTACATCATTCCAATCTTTTTTGATCTGTTGGCATATGTATTATTTTAAATAACATTACATATACTGTTATATTGAAGATGGAACGTCGAGAGCGAATGGACCAACTTGCACGCGACGAAGTGTCCCAGTGGCGGTGGACCCGGGCAGATGAAGAAGCGTTCCGTCGGACCGTTGCATCTTACGGAGTCGAATTCGACCCAGCCACTAAAAGCCTGCGTTGGAATCGCTTCAGATCTTTGGCACGTTTGGATTCAAAGAGCGACGACGCACTAACCGATTACCTTAAAGCGTTTATGGCTATGTGCAAACGACAATGCGGACTGTCGGTCGGGGAAGCGGAGCTACCGACCAGAGCCGACTTGAAAGCGGAACCTATCGGCGAGGAAAGAGCAATCGCAACATTAGAAAGGTATTAATATTTTAATATATGCCAAATATATTTGGTTAAAGCAGTGAATATGTTCCACTATTATGTATACCTTAATTATGTTATTTAGTTTAAGTCGTTTATGTGATTCAGAATCGATTTGCTCCGTGTATTGCGGGAGGAGGTCGCTCCGCACCCCGCGCTCGAAGCGCGCCTGGCGCTGGCCGAGCGCTCTCTCGACACGCCGTCCTGGTGGCAGCCTGCCCGCCATGACAAGTTGCTCGTACTCGGCGTCTGCAAGTAAGTTGTCTTAAAATATTCTATTACGTAAATATTCATACGTAACCTACATAAATATAATTTACTGACACTTTTTATGTTTTCCAACAGGCATGGATTGGGCGACACATATAACAAAATCTTTTGTGATCCAAAACTACCATTTAGTGATTGTGCTAGAAAATGGCAATCGAAATATAAAAGTAGTAAAAAGGATTCTGAAAAATTGTCTTCAGATGAGGAAGAGAAGAGTAATTTTGAAGGTGTTAACGAGACCCGTATGTCTCTGCGTCGCAGCAAACGCACTTCAAACGTATGCGATCGAGATACCGAAGAAGACATGGATGCCTTAAGTGAGCTTGAAACTTTGGCCAAATTGGGTCGCGTGGAGGAAACCTTATCACCCGAATTGTGGTTCTCAGAGAGAGCGTTAGAAACAAGGCTACATCATATTGCGCACGCTGTACAAAATTGCGAATGGCCGGGGACATCGGTCCCTCATAAATCTAGTGAAACTCACTCGCAGACAGAAACACAAGACGAACGCAAGCAGAGTCAAAAACGTCACATAGCTATCGATGTTGAGACCGAGCGCGCCAAACTACATGCTTTACTCTCTTCGCCTCAAGCGGCACATACGCCTAGCCGCGAGGTTCACAGGGGTAGCGGCTCCAGTATTAGTGGAGTGACTTGTGTCACCCACACGGACCGAGACGACGCGTCGAGTGATTCGGGTTCGCGACGGTCCACACCCGCGCCGCCGCCGGCGCATCAGCGTATTGCGCCGTCGCCGGCCCCGAGCGTCACGGCGGCTTCTCCGGCACCGACCACACCTGCTGCGACTGCGGCGTCGGCAGCATCTGCCGCGCCTGTCGATTTGTCGGCGCCTCTTGACCTTAGTGAAGCTCAAGACTTCTCCATTGGCCGGCGCACGCCACAAACTAGTGAACAGCCTGCTGCTGCTACTCCACCCCGAAGTCGACTTGATGATACTTTGACTAGACTAATGAAGAGGAAGAATGTGGTAACTTTTTTATTTATATCTTGCATTGATAGTCTACTATCACTGTTACCATTTATACACGGACTATCAGTCCAATGGTGGCCTTGATCTTAACATAGTTTAAGTAAAGTAACTCACGTTTTTTTTTAAATAAGACTAAGAATTAAGTTGTTATTTTTACGTTAATGAATTATCCTAAATGCAATTTTATGACATTAAATAATTGTATGGCAATATATTTTTTTTACAAAAATATTAAATCTTCACTTTTACTTTTACAGCCTGCACCAGAGCAAATATTTGGCAAAGAGAAGAAGAGGAAAAAACTGGATGAAATTGTACTTGGTCTGTCAGCAGCCAAAGGTCAACAAACTTCAAATTTTGCTACTTCTCCATTTGATCCACCGCGTAGTCGCAGCTCGTCCATACTGCCTGAAGTCACTGTCACTCCAGCAGCACCGCCTACTGCGGCGAGTACATCGCCTGCGCAAAAACCATTTTCTGTGACTGTCACTAACGTGCCCTCGCCTCATGCAACTTCAAAAGAACTATCGTCATTTTTACAACAATCTCTTGAACAAGGTAATAAAACTCAAAAACCAGTGAGCACCTCGATGCCTATAAAATCATACTCTCACGAAGCTAAAGTGAATAAATGGTTGGCTGAACAACAAGCAAGTGCTGATTCCCGACGTCGCGGGGTGCCTCCTCGCCTCGCGCCTGATGAACATGTGCCTGTTATTCATCGTGTGACCGGAAAACGAATAGTTGGTCACAAAGCTCCACAGTTAAAACATTTAGCACAATGGATAGCAGAGAACCCAATGTATGACATTGATTCAAAATGGACAGAAGGTATCAAAGAACACGTAAAATTGCCGCAAGATGTAAGGAGCCAAAGACATTCGCCAATGCAGTCGACAAGTTCTCTATCCGACCGCAAAAAAGGAAGACCTCAAACCCTGGACACACCCACATCCAACGTATTATCGTCAAATCCACATTTAAGTCAAAATATGGCTGGTTTGAATCCTTCGCTTTTGGCCAGTCTATCAAGTTTAAGCGCATTTGATCCAAAAACCTTAGCTGCAACTCTATCTAATTTAACTGGATTTGATCCTAAACTCCTTTCTAGCCTCAGTAGTTTTGACCCAAAGAACAATCCACTTCTTAACTCATTTAATACTATGCCGAATTTATTAGGAAATATAACAGGTGGCAATATTTTCGCAAATTTGGCCGGTTTAGGCCTTCCAGGATTTTCTTCTCTTGATATGAATACTCTAAGCGGGTCAAGTACATCAGGAGACAAATCTAAATCAAGGAAATCGACGGAAACTAGCAGTGCGTCGACTTCAAAAGCCGCTAATTCTCAATTTCCATTTGTATTCCCTAATCCTAACATGTTGTATCCACAACTGGGCTTGAGTGGCTTATCGCCTTTTGGTGTACATTCTGGTATGTCTTCTGCGTATGACGCCCTGGGACTTTTGAGTAGCAATTTGGCAGCAAGCTCTAGTGGAGCAACATTGCATACTCCGAGTCACAACTCACGAACTGGTTCGAAAACGACGACACCCAGGTCATCTACAGTAGTAACCAACTCTTCAACTTCAAGGCAACAAAAAGTGACCGATCGGCAGCAGTCAGGTCACTTGCCCCAAATACTACTACCACAAGATCCGTATCTCCTCGAAACATTGTCGAAGCAATCGTTGAGTTACGATGCAGCATTGAAAGTGGAAGCTAAGCAGAGAGCTCGTGATATCGATTCCAATGACAACACAGCAACTGATTTGTCCAAGTCCGATAAAAAGAAAAACCCTTTTGATTCATCGCGACCTTATGTACCTCCCGAGTTCGCAGCCGTTCAAGAGAAGCTTTTAAAGGGCGATAAGAAAGATATTGATATAAGTAAAATGCTTTTAGAACAAATGGCTTCGGGAGCCTTAAGTGCAAGTCTGGTTAGTTCTGCCGAGGCTAAGAAAATTAAAGACAATGAAAAGGAATCGTGTGATAAAAGTAAAACTAGTGCTGATTATTTATCTAGACTGTCAAATGATGATAGTATTACCAATTTGACAATGGCACATAAACGGACGCTTGAAGATATTCATAATGAGCCTGAAAATTTAGCATTACAACCATCGGCTAAGAAAAGTAAGGACAATCCGAACTCAGAAATGCTTACAAATGTAGACAAGCAATCTGATCACGCTACACATACCGGGGAAATGGATCTCGAAGATTTGATCGCTCCATCGACCGTCATTAAAACTGGAATGAAAGCTAGCGATTTCGACATGAATAAACCGGTCGACTCGTCATCGCAATTGATGACGTTGAACATAGACAAAGAAGATAAACAATTCAAGCACAGTGCTGTGGGCGTGGACGAAAGCGGCGGACATGGCGGTAATGATAATTCATTAATTCTTGATTGCACAAATGTTACTGACACTGACAAAAAACTAGAGCTAGGCAATGATGAAAATAATTCCGAATTGCCTTCTCATGATAACACAAAAAAAGGAAACAGAAAGAAAGGTAGAAAATCTTCTGAAGAATATTTAATTTCAGGGCCACGTCGCGAGTTACGATCTAGTGCGGGGCGTCTATCAACTGACGGAACCTGTCATTAATAAATATACAATTAATGGCGACATCATAATCCGAAAGAAGGCCTAAATATTTTGTTATCTTAAATTGATGTTTTTGTTCCGTTACAGTTATTAGTATTATTTTGCATTGCATATTTATAAATGTAGGAAAATTGAGCGATTGATAAATTGAAAAAAAATAACTCTTAACAAGAGTTTCTGTTTTTCTTCATAATTATTTTTTTTCTTAAATTCGATCATACTAATAATTGTTGACTTTATGACACCATTTCATATTATGCTTAGACTGGTGTTACGAGTAAACTTTACTAATTTTACATTTTACGAAAACGTAATAGTTTTGATTTTTTATGGATTAAATATAGAAATTACGAAATCTTTCTTTAATAAAAAGAAAATACAACCATATGTTCAATGCACGTTAAAACAATGTTACACTTACTGAGCGAAATCGGAATGATAACAGCAATCAATTTGAATCTTACAATTTATTAATTCCTTATAATTTATATTTTGGTTATTGCAGGACCGATGTAACATTTACAATAAATTTATTTTCCTAAATGGATCGTTTATAAGACTTAGCATAGCTATTTTAAGAGTTTTACTGATAATCTAAACCATTTTTTTATTAAAACATATTATTAGAAGACTGGATACTCCACATGCATTTTGAGTCCATGAATTTTATTGTTCTAACTATTAATTAATAGAACAGTATCAAAATATATTCGATGTCTTTCTACAATATATTATTATTATGTACCGATGTTTATTATATTTTCTGTCGTAGACACTCCAGTTTAAAACATTCATTTCGATTACACTTTGCACCTTCTCAATGGCTGGAGTTCTTGACATCTCTACGCTTCCCATCTCCCTATGGAATGGTATATAATCGGACCGGAGTTTATCTAACCCTCGTATATGTTCTTACATTTAGATGTAAGCTTTATATTAAGGAACACTTGGCGATGCAATTAAAAAAATCCATTTTAGCAACATTAAAATTCAGTGTATTTTCGTAGTTTATTTTTCTCTTGTGATTTTCAGTTTTCTGTTTAGTAATAAGTGGAGCGAATCATGTGTAACGCTGAATGTGATAAAATTATTTATTACATGTATTTTTATTTTGCATTGCATTGCTCTATTGATGAATATTGTATTGTAGATAATAATTAATGTGACAAATCATGAATAAATATTTAAAAAATTAATTCGAGTCATTTATTAAAAACCTTCATATAAGCATTGCGCTGGGTGAGTGCTAATTTTGTTGCCTTAGTTTAATCAATCACCAGACATAAAGAATCATAAGGCCAATAGAATTGCTGTAAAGTGCTAAGAATTTTATCTTCATTAAGTGTTGAATTTATTTGTTGTAAACTAATAAATTTACAACCTGATCACTTTTATGAAGCAAGGGAGGTTTCTCTAAAATACCTCATTGCTAAACAACCCAGAAATATAAAACGTAAAAAAGTTACAGAACTATTTTTGTGAAATCAAAATCTTACTTTGCCTGACTTCCTATACCATATATTTCTTATTAACGATAATCATCACTTTGAATTGAATCGAGCAGCTCAATTCGTATCTGAATGTGAACAGAGTTATCCTTTTAGAGCTTCGATTGGCGAACCTGCAAATTTCCAATTTCGATACCTATTGAGCTGCAGTTGTACAGATCAAGCCTATGTGATCTTTGACCCGTTTCAGAGCTAATCTACTCAAATCGTTTTGTATTTCCCACGACCCGTGTCCGCTAGGAGATGTTTCTCTGCCCGTGTCGATTATGACCCATTGAGTAAGGATCGGGTCCTAAAGATGCTACCTCCCGAGTCTCCTGCTCCATTGATCGATCTCGGAACTCACTAGTAATAACTGACTGCCAAATTGCATTGCCACTTGTCATTTTTGTCAAGTGTCAAGCTTTTGATCGTCAAAAATAAATTCTTTTATATTATTAAATTATGGTCTTGGTTTTTTAATTAATTTTTACATTATTACGTTATAATTATGTTAATATACTATGTAATTTATACGTATTAGTTTTGCTATTTACTGATCGCGGGTCATGAGTGTTTCGGGTGTTTTGTTGCTCGCGATCTGTCACGTATTGATCTCGACCCAATCACAGAAATTCAATCGCTCACGATTGACAGGTCCAGTGTTTACTGATTTACAGTGCCCATCTCTACGTGTTAAACATATCAAGAAATAGAATTTTCTTCGTATTTCAAAGCTCATCAACTTTAAAAATGAACGTTATATCGAAGAAACGAGCTTCAATGTTACTATTCCAACATTTTAATCGGAACCGACTTCCAGCACTTGGTAGTCGTTGCATAACCAATACGACGGAGGATATTACCATCCATACAGGACAAGTAATTATTTCGTGTTCATAAATTTACCTTCAATAGTAATAAATGCCACCATTAACTTGTCTATATGCAGGTAACACATAGTTCTAGTTATTAAATGCACATGGCTCAACCAGTGAAACCTCCACAGAATATAGGTGTGAAGTAGAAATATTGTATTATCGGATAAATTATGAGTTTGAGGCCCGGCTCTTGACCTCGTCGTATTCTCGTCTTTTTCTATGAAGAGGGGAAATTGATTAGTCAGGGGGATGGGAAAATATTCTTTTCTATACATATTCTCTTCATTCAAGGTAGCCAATGTTTCTCCACTCAGTCAACTTAGTGCAAAACTATAGTCATTCATCACCTCACTAATTTAGTGATGATAGGGGTCTGTTTGTTAATTAGCCGCATTAAAAATATATGGGGATATAATAGTAAATGAATGATATGTTAATGTTTCTAGATTTTTTTAATTTTCTTACATTTGCAGAAATGGGATTCTGAGGATTACAGGCTTGCTAGATTCATGAATGCACCAAAACATGTTAATCAAAATTGGGCAGTTAAATTAATTGCAGAAGTGCCACCTAAAGAAGTAACTGAAAGGGTGGTGTGGTGTGATGGAGGAAGTGGGCCGGAAGGCCATCCGAGAGTTTATATTAACTTGGTAATTGTTTTACATTATTTATGCCAATAAGTGCCATGGGTATGTCTATAATATTTTTGATGTTTGATGTTTAAGAAATGTTTACATATAAACAATTGTCATTGTAGGTATCACTTGGAATTTTACTTTCAAGTTAATAAGGAATGACAATATGTTTTGTATGTGTATATCAAGAGAGGAAACAACATATTAATCTTACATAATTTTTTAGGATAAACCTGGCGATCACTCATGTGGGTATTGTGGTCTTCGGTTCATAAAAAGTGGAAGTCATTAACCAATTGGAAGAAAATCTAAATTTGTTGTGAAATTAATAGAAATGTAAAAATATTGATTTAAATTAAAAAAATTAGTTAAATGAACAACATTTTATTTTTAAAAATTATTTCAAATGTGTAAACATTAGTTTTTTGTTTTTGTTTGACTAAATATAAATTCTAGTTATAATAAATTATTAAACAAGAGATATCATCTTTTAATTATAAAAATCTGTTAATAGTAACATTAACATGGATATTAAATTGTATTTAGTTTTAGATATTTAAAATTATAATTCACTGAACCCAAAGAAAGGTAACATAGTTTAATATTAAGGTGGGTGGCTGCCGAGTTTTAGACAAAGATGTGGAGGATCTAGGTAATAGGAGATTAATCAGAAAAGTAGACCCTGGCACCAATGTGATACTAACTAGGGAAACGGAGAAAAAGTTTAATTAATATTTCTTATATAAATTAATTCTCATTTGATTCAGAATTTGCATCCTTTAATTGCTGACGTATATCAATATTGGATTGTAGAAGTTCTTTTAGCTTCTTATGTATATCATCATTCTTCTGCTCCAAAAAATCCAGTGCCGAGTTTAACTCATCTAGTTTGGAATCCAAAAATTCATACTCTGAAAAAATATTTCATCATAATGAATAGAATAAAATTGTCATTAAGTACATAGGTGTGTCCTGTAATGAATGGATAATCCTGAAATCTATTTATGTGCACTGCAGTATTTTATTTTACATTATAACTTAAAGAACACATTCGGTTGGCTTGGAATCGAAAAAAATATTCACCAGTCCAACATGACCAGTAAAAAAATGATCAAGAAATAGGCCCTAAACATTCAACACATTTATTACCGTTTTATGCATAAGTACGAACTTTTTTCAAGTTGTGCCTAGAGTACGTAACACTCACGTTTACAAAGAAATGTTTTAGTAAACCTTACGGGTTTACGAGATTTTTACTCCTTGGAACACAACGCAAGTATTTTGATTATGCGTTGCTCATATTTCAAAGTTAGTCCTGATCTTCCCTCTCAACAATCCAATTCTAGCAAGAAATATTATGTAATAAATCCAACTAACGAAAAATTAAAAATATTTACCTTCACGAATATTTTCATTATTTTCAACGCTACCATTTCCGTCAATTCCAGTTTCGTTATTTTCAGGCTTATTGTCATCATTTCCAGCCATTTTTACGCTGCAACAATAAAATTGCTCAAAAAATCAAAATTCATGCACACATACTGTTTAAGTAAATCAGTTTAACATATTTATTGAAAATTATTTCCCAGTTTCCCACCTGTCAATGTTTTGCTGTGTTTGTGTGATATATTTAAGTATAGACAGGTCTCTCGGTAAATCAGTAATGGAAAGAACAACTTTTGTGTCGTTCTGAGTTACTAAAACTCCAGTTGATTTTTATCATACCATTTGATATTTATCATTTTACTGGGCTAACAGTATTCCAGTACAGTAATCCAGTAGCGTTTTTTTTTATCTGACTAGAGAATAGAAAAAAAAATGCACCTAATGCTGGTAATATATACGAAAAAACGTAAACTAAAAACAGCTTTTTAAGGTTAAAAGATCAGTGAACGTTTAAAAAGCAATTTTTACCGGTATTTCGAACTCCATTTGAGCTTATACTGGACTGTTATCATGTAAGTGTTTTACCAGCTGTATATGCATTTTTTTTTCTATTTTTTGATCGATATTGTAATCGTCAAAACAGTGAATTTCAATCGAATCGAACCGCTACTGGGTTACTGTACTGTAATGTAAACCGCCATTAGTTCGTATCCTTTTGTTTACCACCGCGTACAACAGCTAGCAACAAAATGGCAAAAACAGAAAAGGCACAAAATACCGCGGCTTTTAGCCATATAGTGGAGGTAAGGTCAATTGCCACGATGGTCACGAGATCTGTTATCAAAGACTAGGTATGAAGAAAAGTAGCTACTACACCTTGTATTTTCATTTTAAATTGTTCCTTAACTATAATGGAATTGATGAGGTATTACGTTTTGTTTATATTAAAATTATTCGGCTACTTATCACACAATTATTTGTGAAGTAGAAATCATTCCACATCGTATTAATTTAATTTTATTTTTAGTTAGATTTTTCTTGTGTTTGATTTCCAGGAATGAAACAGGATTAAAGAAAATCAATTTTATTTGTACTGTAACTCCAAAAATAAGAACCTCTAAATTATCAATTCAAAGTTCTATTACAATTATAACAACCATCTACCATCTAAAAGATTCAGACCCAGTCTTATCAAACCGTATCAATAAATCAGAGTTGTCTTTGGTTTTACCCAATCCATCCCTACTGAATTGTCAAATGAATTGTCAAACTAATCAACTGAAATCGGTCAAGGTATATAACTAATAATTATCTGTGAATGAACCTATTACGTGGTGAAAACCAATATTTAGATTTATAATATCTGTCCATAGCTTTGTAGTATAGATTTACATTATTTTGTTAAGTTATTACGGCCCATTAAGTAAAGTTATTTAGTAATCCAGCGATTCACTTACATTTGGCATAATTTTAGAATGTGAGATCGATTTCTAATATAGCAATAACAAAGTGATTTTGAATTTTGTTTTTAGCAGTAATAGTGTTATTTATTGTCAATTTTACAATAATAGGGTGATATTTCGCCCATGTATTTGTTTGGACATAACTGCATATTGGATATCTAGATTCAAGCATACGATATTAAAAACTGTGACTCACGTTTTACTTGTTACTAAGTAGAAAAGTTTATGTTAGTTTTTAATTTCCTTTGTTTTGTATAAATCTTAACACCTAATATTTCAGCAAAATGACATCGGGGCCGTACAATTACTCGTACATTTTTAAATATATCATCATCGGTGACATGGGAGTTGGAAAATCATGTTTATTACATCAATTTACGGAAAAAAAGTGTAAGTTTAGATAGTTGTTTAACTAAAGAAATGTCGGACTCAAGTTTAATGTCTAAATAACGATCACAGCAATTGACATGACAATTCATGATTTTGTTAACAGTCATGGCAGACTGTCCTCATACAATCGGTGTGGAATTTGGAACCAGAATAATTGAAGTTGCTGGTCAAAAAATAAAGCTTCAAATTTGGGACACAGCAGGACAGGAAAGGTTCAGAGCAGTGACACGTTCTTACTACAGAGGTGCTGCTGGTGCACTTATGGTTTATGACATTACCAGGAGGTAATTTTTTATAATTTAAGTTTAGTTATATCTTTAATTACCTAGATTTTGTGTCTGAAATAAAATATAAACAAGTAAATTTATACTTTCTAAGTGAATAAACATCTTAATTAGTTGGATTGTGAAATAGCAAAAAGGTCTAAATGTATTAAATGCATAACAAAAACATTGCATTGGTTAACTTTTTTTAATGTTATTAGATCTACGTACAACCATTTAAGTAGTTGGCTGACAGACACACGCAACTTGACAAACCCAAGCACTGTGATATTCTTAATTGGCAATAAGTCTGACCTGGATGGTCAGAGAGATGTAACATATGAAGAAGCCAAACAATTTGCAGATGAAAATGGTCTTATGTTTGTAGAAGCCAGCGCTAAAACGTATGTACCCTGAGAATACCTTTTTCTTTCATATTTATTGATACGAAACTGTATTGCAAATGATTTTTAAAATTTAAAGGTATCTATTGTGTGAACTACACAACTTTAGATAAAGGGTAAGTTGGATGAAATCGTCATATTTCCAACAAATCTGTGCTACTCAAAGGTATCCTTTCTCGAACAGCCTGTCTATTAAATACATGTATGATGTGAAAGCAATTGAAATCTATTGCAATGTGTTTGAGGAGATTGTAAAGTTCTATCACAAGGTAGCACTCACTCCCACAGCTTATGCAAAAAACTTATAAATGATTAGTCCTTCTGTACTAATCTAGGACCTGAGTTAAGGCGAATTTACGCAACATTTAAATAATGTTGTTTATTACAGAGGTCAAAATGTAGAAGAAGCCTTTCTTGAGACAGCAAAGAAAATTTATCAGAGCATTCAGGACGGGCGACTGGACCTAAACGCTGCGGAGTCTGGTGTGCAGCACAAGCCCGCAGCGCCGGGGCGCCCGCTGGCAGCGCCGCCCGCGCACCGCGACAACTGCGCCTGCTAACCTCACCTCACCTCACACTACACTATTACATATTCTTATACTAAATGCTCTAAATATTCTCCATCACTTTATTTTTGACATGTAATTTATGCTTATACTTTTTTCTAAAATTCTACTAATATATTTCAAAGAGTAAATACATAAACAAATATATGTATAAAAAATTTGAGCATCTAAAAATCTCAAACCTATTTTACTCTTTCTGTATACATATTGTACATTCCACTTAAATACATTGAATGATATAAAAACTTTTTTCTTTTATAAAATAAACGCGGGCAATAGTCAATGCGCATGTGTTAAACTCGCAACGTTGAGTTGTTGCTTTGTCTGCGTGGAATCACGCGACTCAAAGCTCCATCTGCTAGCGCGCAGTGAAAACAGCGTACAAGCGAGTGGCTCACGACAATCGTAGTTTTTCACTTGTATGTAGTAAACATTTTTTGTTTTACGCGCCAAGTGTACCGTCTCACTTCTCATATTATTGCACATTGCACTCTGAAACCTCTGCATCTAAAAATAAGCTTGGAGCGTACATTCCTTTATTATAAAATTAAAACTCCAGGAAACACTGAAAAAAGCAAGCAAGGTTGCCAAGGTAACCACTAAAATATAACTTATGTAGTTTTTTGATGAAATTTCATGAAGGTGAGGCAGCATGGGGACAGCAGTATTATAAATTGTTACTTTTCGTGTGAGTTTAATGCGAACGTGTCGACTAATTGTAATTTTACATAAACGTAATCAACTCATTTATGCTTATTATACTTTGTATGTCCGGTAATGTCACTAATATCTTTCAATTAATGTAATGTATTTTTTTTACATTTAAAATTAGTTGTAAAGAGGTTTAGAACATTGCACCTGTTTTGATGTTGTTACTTTCGATTCCATAATTCGAAAGAAGTTAAGGTTAACAAAGCAACAGGTAATTTAAGATTTTAGAGGATACGGTATAGAATTAATGCGCGCGCTCTCCTTCTTAATGTACTGTTACAATACTTGTATTACATTCTGTTAGAAGGTCGAACGCATTTATCTACATTATTACAGCTCTCGAATCGCGCCGGAGTTGCCGTAAACATTTCTTTGTTATAGATTGCTATAAAAACATAGTTTGCGTGAAATAAATAGGTTAGATATAAATCTGGCTAACTCAAGTAAAGCTGAAGGACGGGAGCATTAAGCATTAAAGTATTTTTATAGTAACATCAAGGCAGTTTTCAATCTTATATTGGGCTGTAGAAGTAAATGTAGTTATTAATAAATAAGATATAAATATTAGCATTGATGAAGGCATCATGTTCTGTGAAACGTGTATCGAATAAAATATGTTTGGTAGAAATGTGAACTTATTGTAAAATTATTGAATACCAAAGTCGTTCGTCCTGTTCAATAATTTCACTAGCTAAGCACCGGGCTCGGTCCGTGCGGCGGACATTAGTTAAAATGCATATACATATTCTATTAAATATCATTATTTGTCGGATGCTAACTTATTCATTTTGATTTGAATTTATTTATTATTCGTATATTAGCGTTATTTGAGAAAATATATAAATAAACAATGACCTATTGTTATTCTGGATTTATTTTATAAACTTGAACCCTTATAACTAATTATAGAGCCGCAAACTTGGCGCAACTAACATAACTTACACGATAGTATTCTCTACCTGACGTCATGTCATTGTTATCTCTTGTTGCATTTAGCACTTCCGATCAATAATTGAAGGTTATGATTTTAGAACGTGTTAATAAAATTAAAGATGGGAACGCTTTGCAGTTGACCCTAAATGTTGAAACAAAATGAAATGCAATACAAAATATGCATAACGGATTCCGAGATAATGATTATTTTTTATGGGACAATAGGTCAAGTAACGGCTTTTGAAAACAAAAAAACAATTTCAAATAACTAATAAAAACAATTTGCATATAAAATTTGATTTATTCTTTCTTAAATATTTATGTAATGAACAGTACAATAAAATTGTTTACTAAATAATATATAACATAGCGAGTCCCGGCGACTTCGTACGCCCGCCGTGCACCCAGCACGAGACGAGACATGCATATATAACATTTTGACCATTTAAAAAGTACCCTGACATGTCCCTAGCATATTGAAAATGTTTGAATAACAATAAAATATATTTGCCAACAATTTAATAATTTTACCAAAATTTTGCTTGAGCCACTAGATACAAAACGGTTGACGGTAGCGGTAAATATGGCGGACGGAAATTGCAAAATAGACATCCGATATATATTGTTGAAAATGCATCAAATTATTGATTGGGCATGCAGTACTCTTAGTTTCTAAATACAGTAACCCCAAGGTATATCTTCCCAAGACTTGGACAAGGTTTCTTTCATTAATTAAACAAAAGGTCGCATTGTAGGTATTATGAGAGGTTAGAGTTTAGACTTGGCGGCGAGCAGCAGCAGGTCGCGCATGTCCAGCAGCGAGCGCTCGAGCGCGGCGCGGTAGGGCACGCAGCCGGTGTCGGGGTGCGCGCGGAAGGCGGACGTGCCGAAGTTGACGTCGTCGTCGCGCGGGTTGTAGCAGGTCGCGTACCCGTCGCCCACCAGCGGCCCGTAGCACATGAACCCGTCGCACTTGCACGCCACCTACACGGTCAATCGTTGATGGATCAAAATATTACTACACCAAACATATTAGTAAAATAATGTATAGTCTGACCGGGAAAATGGAAAATTAGAAAAATTAATAGAACAGAAAACCTTTAATATATCCCCGCTGAACCAAAAAATGAAATCGGAGTGGCCTCACAAATTTCGCTGACTGCTTTTATAAAGGTAACAATTGCAAATGCCGTTTCTAATTTTTTATGAAGGGATATCTTGAACGGAATATATAATAATAAACGTTGGCAATGTTTGCATTTTTGCCACCCTAAGACGACACAAGTACCTGGCTAGTTGAAATCCTCATGTGAGCGCTTCTGCGATACCCCTCGTCCGCGTACAGCTTCGGGATCTCGATACCATTCTCAAGAGCTGTCAATTTTAGTCCAAGCAGATGTCTGTCAACGCCTAATCCTTGTAGAGCCTGTGAAGATATATGCAGCATTAGAATATTGCTATCATCTACTCATCATCATCATCACCATCGACTTGCTCTTTTCCCTGGTCTGCGCAGTATAAACTACTGTTCCATACATCTTCCAGCCGTCATATCTGAACTCACGTCCTTATTACTCATATCCTCTTTCACACAATACATCCACACTTTCGGTCTTCTATCTTGATAGCCATATTCAATCTCAAAAAAAATCGGGACACATCTGTTATTTGATTTGAAGAGTGTGGTACCTGCACGGTGTAGTTCTTGTGCGCGTCGATCGCCTGGCGCATGGCCTGCAGCTTAAGGTGCGGCGCTCTGCTGGCGTCGAGCATGGCGCGCGCGAACTCCACAGACTCCGGCGAGCACGAGCGGATGGTCTCCGTGCGCCCGCCCGCGTACATGCGCGTCGCCGCTGACTCGTAGTGCGCGCCCGGCGTCGAGTGGAGCCTGGAAAGTTTATACAATACATTACATTCGAGATGAAAGCGTTTAGAAACATCCAAACATGAACGATATCTGTCCGCTTTGACAAAATAATATTCGTACAAGAATATATGGTTAACCACATTTTCGTAAGTTGAACCCCGTATTTTAATGTAATATACACAAGTTTTTTATTTACCTGTAAAAGGCATACTGCATAGCCATCTGCAGATAGCTGTCGGGGCTAAGTTTCTGTGACTTGATAAAGTTCTTCCCGTACTTATCAAACGTGAAGCAATTTAACTCGAGGTTAGCTACTAGTCTGAAAAAAAAATTATGAACCCTTAGACTAACGACATATCATTTTGCGATTTTTTCATAATAAACGTTTGGGGTTTAAAATAAGCAGTAAAAATAAACAGTAAAAAGTCATTGTGACATAATGTTTTTTTTATTTTAATGTTAATTCTTATTCAAAATGTATTCATCACTCTCCAAAATAATGTTAAATATACAAAAATCACTGTAATAAGCTTACAGTGATTTTTGTATATTTAACACTAAAAAAATAGTTACCAGACTGGGTGCAGTTTTTACAAGATTTCTGATAGAGTGGTTATCACCGGGAAGGCATGAAGTATATATGTTTATACGGGCGAAGCCGGGGCGTATAAGTATTTTATAAATAAATTAATTTCAAGCCAAAACATACTTATCCAAGTTAGTCTTAGCAGTATTAATCATGCCGCTGACATCCTTGCTCACGTTGAAGTTTAGTTTGACAGGGTCCTTGGGCGCCGACGATGACTCAGCACTTGAACTACCCTTATCTCTGAAAAATAACATTATCTATAAAGGACATACATGTTTTTAACAACACTAGTATAATCTGTATTCTTAAAAGTTATTTAGTCTGTACCATTACTCAACGACTTGTGGGTGTGGTTATTTTTTGGCGCGTGTTTTGACAGATAGAATGAAGACGCTTGCTGATTGTTTTTTGTGTTATTCTATATAAATTATAGTTTAATAAATCAATCTATTGTCCTAATACGAATGGTGGATTTTACATGATACTTACTGATGTTACTTGTAAAACTAAACTTTTTATTGGGTTTTTACCTTTTTTTTAATGACAATTGTAAAGGACACGGTCAATATTGTCTTCGTCGTTTTATATCAGTGAGTCGAGTTACCAAAACCTGGTACTCGCGGATATTGCAACATAAAAACTACACAGCTAAAGTCTACAATACACTTACATATAGTTAATAATGAAGTCGGTGAGTACGGCAATAGGCTGTCCCTCGGCCGGAGAGTGTTCGTACGTCAAGCCTGTAACGCCGTCCGCGCCCACTATGAACTGACAATATTACCCCATTAAATAATGAGACTGTGTGGTAAAAAAAAATTACAAAAAGTTATGGTCGCTGGCTTAAAACTAAGGCGGAATATCGATATCAAACTTTTAATATTTTCATATATCTGATAAGCGAGAAAATATGTTCTATGAAAAAATAGCGTGACATTGGTAACTTTTAAGGTAATGTAATAATTAAAAAAACGTGTGATCTATATTGAAGAGGGTACCTGTACTGTCTTGTCGAACCAGCGGTTGGCGGCGTTGGCGGCGCTGCCCCCGCCGTGTATGGTGTGCGCGGCGGCCAGCGTCTGGCGCGCGCCCTTGTCTGCGGCGCCCCATAGCCCGCACGCCGCATCCAGGCACAGCACCGCCAAGCTGCGCTCCACGTCGCCCAGAGAATCTCTGTTCACCTTATCTGGTAAAATCGAAATTTATATATAGTTACAATTAGTAACTATAGTTAAAATATTGGATTTACAGATTCAATAGGTGAACTGATACCTTTCAACGTGTCACAAAAATATGGTTATTTATAATAATATAGGTAGAGTAAAAAAATTAAATTCGCTTTTTACTTAGGGTCGAGTTTTTGTGCAGAAAACCGTCACACTAGTTAATTCAAGCTAAAAAAAATTCTAACCATCGTTTCAACGAAAGTGGTAGGAAATAAATACCTTTGCTCAGTGCTTGATAGGCTTTAGCCCAGTTATCACGATTGTCCGAGGTGAGAATGCCGATAGCTTCGTTAGCAGGACTCTTAGAAAGTTCTATAACCTTCTTTAACGCATTGACGATTTGATCTTCGCCTAATCTCTTGTTATCGTCGCCCCAAAGGTCGACATGGAAAATCTGTAAAAAGTAAACAAATAACAAATAAATTCATAAGCATGACTGCAAATATATAACACACCTATATTGCAAAAAAAAACAGCTTGCTCTGTGGTATTATAAGTATTGTTTTTTTATATTTTTTGTATTTGTCATTGTATGTCAAAATCAGACAACATAAAATGATGAAACATTGATGATCACATGCAAACTCCAATGCTCTTTTCTGCAATTGTTTTCACATACTTAGATTAATTATAAATCTAAATAAATGACAGCTTAATTTTTCTTATGTTAATCATACTTACATGGTTGTTATGAATAACTGTTACATATTTGGTATCATTAAAAGACAATTTATCTCTCTTTTCACCGGGTATCCTGCACGTTCCAAAGATCTTCTTGTATTGAGCCATATCAAGTGGACTTTTTCCCATCATTTCTACTGGGATTTTATCTCTAACATGCAAAACAATAATTTAACAAACAATATAAAATAATAAACATTCTACAAGCGCCAATAGCCTTATGGTAAAGGGTACGGTCTACCAATCTATGGGTCGTGAGTTCGAATCCCACCAATGGACCATTGGTTCTAAGCTTTTTCACTTTTACTTGGAATATTAGTAAATGAAAAAAAAAGGAAAACTGAACAAGAAACTACAGAAAAATAATTATTAAATAGAATAGTTAGTATAATTACTTACCCATCTATCAATGCCTTATACTCCAATGCAGCCAACAATGTCTTTGCTGCATAATGCAGTTGTTCATCTTGATTGTTGAATTTCCTGAATGGGAACACCAAGCCTGGGCTTGAATACACTACGACTGGATCTCTGTATTCTAAATATGCAGTGTTGAGCCACCATTCTTCCAGCCAGTTTACATGTTTTTCTGCCCTCTTTTCAAGAAGACTCTAAAACGTTAACTGTTATTATTTATTTACATACTAACTTATTTCTTAATTAAATAATTGGTATAATATGAAATAATTAATAAAAGTGACATTACAAGTACAAACCTGCAACTTAACGCCAACTCCACCTTGAGACCCAAATTCATTTACTAATTTTGTTGTATTAGCAAATTCTTCATCATTAAGGAATGGTTTAACAGTTTTAAGATACTTGGTGAGTGTGTCATTAAGCTTTGGAACTGGCAGTCTCGGTAAGCTCTGAACATTTAGGTTCGCTTTAGTTGATGTATAATTGCTGATCAATTGTAACGAGCTTGCATAGGGTTCTAGAATGAGTCCTCTATATCCACACTGTGAAGAGATAAAATAGTGGTTTATTACAATATATATGATATATGAAAGTTGAAAATTATTGTACTAGAAGTTAAATATTTGTTTGATTTGACATTGTACTTACCAATTTAATGCTACGAATCATATTTAGTTCCTGGAACAAAAAATACTCTTTTCCATCATTTAGTTGGAGATGTATTTGTAATTTTCTTAAGATATCTATGAATCTTTACAATGAATAAAATTGTGGTGTATGTATGCAATTTAAAAAACTATTATATTTCCATGTTTGTTCTGGACCATCTCTTGTACATATGGACTGATTTTGACAGGACCTTTATTTGAAGATAGCTGATGTTCTCAGAAATAACAAAATGACTGACAAAGTAGCAAGCCACCACTAGTTACAATTTTGTAAGGAAACTGACAAACACAAGGATAAAGAGACTTATTATTCTAACAACAAACATATTTTTGTATGATTACAATACAAGTTATTATTGTCCTCATTTATTAACTTGATTTCGGTATAAAAGAATATTATTTAATGCCTGGTATTATTTAAAAATAATTAAAACCGTTAAAATTCTATTCTTCCCAAAAATGTCTTTCACTCAAAAAATAAAAGTGCATAACATTTTTGATTGAATGCATTATTATTATAATTGTACAATGCATTCAAAAGTTTAGATGGGTGTCTAGGAGGTAACTCAGAACGGCTAAAATTGGCTAGTCAATTTTTTTTTAATACCGAGCGGAAGAAGTCGCTTGTCAAGTAAGTCGTTGACAAAGTAGGCATAACAAATTATTCTTTACAAAATATGAATGTATACAACTTTTCAATAATAACATATAATAGAACCAGTTATCAAGGACAAGTTAAAAGATAAAATTGTTTAGCCGATAAACTAAAAAGTTTGAATAGATTACTTTTGCCATAAACACCACAAAACTTTACTATAAATGACTATGTAATAACTTACGTTTGTGAATTAAGATTTAGAACGTACCTACTTAATAGATTCTAATAATCATGTTTAAACAAATTAATGAAATGAACACTCGTTAAAACAAATACTCACTTCGTGGTTCCGATTGCACTTCTGTACTTTGCTATTGATAGACATCTATATACGATATACAACCAACACTTTTACTATCTATACGATGTGGATACAAAGGTTCAAGATACGAAAATGAAAGGTGCCAAGTAGGCGGTTTTATATTTCGAGGTGAGAGAAACGATTGCAACAACACATATGCAAACTGCTTAGCAAAAAACTTGTTTCTTTGGCATTTAGCATTTATTTGATGGGTCTTGTCAAGTCAATTAATATATACCAAATTAATTAATTTTAAACGGACTATTGTTTTTAAACACGTACCGAAACCCGGCGATTTTTCGTATGTATTATCAGACCACATACACGTATAGATATACCCAGTAATCCACTCCTTACGACATACGCTTATCAGAGTGATATCATTTATCTTTTACCGTGATATTTGACTATTTTTCTTATACATATCTTGTTTCAATTGAAGGTATAAATGATGTAAACAAAGATACATTAACTACGAATTAGATCTGGAGATGATCATGAGCGATCGAATCACAGAAAATGTTTAGGGTACTAGGTGGACAATCCGGAGAAAATTGGGTTTTTGATGATTCATTGTTTTATAACAAAGATGCCAAAAGAAAAAGTAATAAGGAAATTAAATTAAGATTAATTTTAATTTGGAAATAGCAATCGTCAAAATTTGACATAAAGTCAATAACACGAAACACCAATCAGAGTGCGTGACGACGCCATTGTGATTGTTGATATTTTCATATTTTCAGTTTTCCGGACTATTTTTGTTTTACAGCCATTTTTTCGGTAAATAAATAGGTATACTACTAACTTATATCAAAAGTTCAATTCGCAAAGGAAACTGGATTTATTAAAGGATAAGGTATTAATTAACCTAAAATATGGAAATGTATATATTTTGAAGTATATTTTCAAAATAAACGATTTTATGATATTTAATTGATGACAAAACAGGATATCAAACAGCTACCATTTGTTTTCCAGTATTGTTTTTATTGCGGAGGTCTTTTTTAAAGCATACAAAATACTCTTCGGATGGTTTTGTGGAAATAAAAACTTCAAATGCAGAATCAAGCGGATTCATTTATTTGATTAGAAACATTTAATTGGAACAGCACAGGAGGTTAAAATATTTATGAGATCACAAATTAATATTAAATAAATAATAATAATATTAAAATAACACGAACTAATATTAACAGTACACGAACAACCCCCCTTTTCCTACCGATGACACCTCAAATTGTTTCTGGGGCAGTGTCTTGGGTAATGTTCCGAGCCGCCATTTTGCGTGATTTCTTCTAAACTGTCTTAGGTGACCATTTGAGAAGCTTGTTATAAGCTAATATATAGTAAAATATTACTTATTAAAATCACATACATAATACTGACATTAAATAACAATAGAATAAATACAACTAGGGCTTGGTACAGTAAAACTAAAGTTACAATATCAATGTTTCATAGTATCAAATAATTATCACCCTTATAAAGTGTAGTGATGTAATACGCTTCAAGCCAAAGCAGTAACTATTCTTCTTTGGGTGAAAGCATGAATAGCTGCAAAGGCAGTGTTTAAAAGAAAAAACGCTCTACGAAGCCGAAATTTTGTTCCATTTCTACATGTGCATTATTTAGTATTGTTCAGATTTTCAACCACCCAAACTTAATTTTGAGGCATAAATATATTTTTTATATTTTTACTCTTTTATAATTATTCACATCGTCTTATTTAAAATTCGAATTGATTTAATTTTTTAAGATCATTGAGCTGTGTAATGTTTTATGAAATTGGTTTCGAAATTTTAACTATTATTTTGCACAATTATGTTGAGTATTAATATTATCTTATATAATATACTCAGCTACCGAAATATTATAATTAACAAGTAGACACTTTTATTTTTTAAGCGAGTAATTTTAAATCGCTGTTAGACAGTGCGCTGCTGTCCAGGGGCTTGTCAGACAGGGAATCCAGCGTTGCGTACATTTCATCTGTATGGGCATCTGAAGTATTCCTAAAAAAATACAAAATTGAACATTATTATGAACACATAATATTTAAAAGCGGATACAATAAATGAGAAGCAATGTAGAAATAATAACTTTAATTGAGCTGGTAATAATGTCGTTAGCATACCTGCTGTTTATGCGATTGAAGTCTCCATCACCACATAAACTGTCAGAGTCATCGTCGAGGGAGTTTTGAGAATCTGTAATGGAATTTGCAATGAATGTAATAAATTCACTTCGGCTTTGATAAAGATAACAAGATATTTGTCAAGGATTAAAGTAGATTACAACTAATCTGTTTTAATTGTTGAGTGTAAGTGTGATATGGTCACATAGGAACACGTCACGTTGTGTACCTGCAGTGGTGAGGCGGTGCGTGGTGAGGTAGTCCGCTGAGAGGTAGGGCGGTAGGTCGTCGGCGGCGTCCGGCGCGCCGGCCCCGGCTCCCGAGCCCGCGCCCGCGCCCTCCCCCAGCGTCTCCACTATGGACAACCACTGCCCGTTGTGGCAGCGGAAGCGCTCCACCTACCGCAACAACCAACTTAATTTACCTTTGCTATAGTCAGCTGGAATTAACACAGTCGCCAACTCACGCAAAAAGTAGTGACATAATACTGACGAATTAAAAACTCCTAATACGACTTGAATAGAAAAGTAAATTTTTACAAAAAATATTTTAGTTAATATTACTTTATAAACCAAGATTCAGATTTAAAAATTTTTTTTTTGAAAATAAATGCTTTACTGACCATACTTTTATATAAGACTTTGGCCAGGGTTTATCTGACATTGTTATCTATATCTATTTCAATAATAATTACCTTAATTCTTTCCGCCCATTCGTTTTCCATTTGAGAAATAATATCCAGGCACGCGTCACACATTTTTCGTATTTCGACATTTTTATCTTGCATCAAGTCTATAAGGTAGGCTGGGGCTTCTAGAATATAGAAGAAATAAATTCATATTAGGTATTTAAATATCAATTTAAAAACACGAGACTATTGTTTTACATATCCATTGTAAAAAATAACGGTCTAAACTATGCGTAACAAAGACCTGACTTTAAACATAAAAGTATATAACTGAATTAACATTCATAAACAGCCATAAACCCTCGTTTATGAACACTAAATCAAAGACAAAAACAAAGTTTTTTTTAACTGTATCATGTACCGGTTTGATTGACGAGGTAGTCGGCGGCGGCGAGGTGCGACAGCATCTGGCGGAATGCGAAGGCGGTCTGCAGCACGTGCTCGTCGTCGGCCTGGCGCAGTCGTAGCAGCTCAAGCAGAGCGTGTGGCCCGCGCGCCTGCGCTAGCGCCGCCGCCGCGCGTTCGTCCGCCGCCAGCGCACCCGCCGCCACCACGCCCTCCAGCACTAACTCAGGGTCCCGGTTGTTCTCTACGCACACACATTTTTACTAAAAACGATGCCTACAGCGAAATATTTTTTTTTAAATCTCTATGGTTTTCTCTAGTCTACAAAAGCACGAATAGTTATAATATTGTACAATACAATTGTATCATTGAAAAAAAATGAGATTATGATAGACATAGTACCTGGATCTAAAATCTTCATTATATATGGTATAAGATTGTATCTCTCAACGACAGCATAAATGTCGATATTGTTGCTGAGACACAGAATGTTGCTCAGAGTGCCGAGGCACTCGATAACAAACTCCTCGGGCGCCTCCTCGCTCGTCACCGCCCCGGCTATGTCGCCCACGAATTCCTGGAGGAAATACATCATTACATTCACACAATTTTAATTATACACATTGCAACAGTTTCCCTTCGGATTGAATTTTTTATCCATTTCACCGATGTATCACGAAGAGACAAGCAAGGTTGCCATGGTGATCACTAATATTCCGCTGATGAGTCATTGGAACTTTGATAATGTAATATGAAATGAACTTACGACAAAGAGAGGCTTGGTGTGAGGGTGGTGGGAGAGGTTGCGGACGAGCTTCATGAGCATGGCGTTCCTGTGGCGGAAGGCGCGCGCCAGCAGCTCGCGCAGTCGGCCCTCGGCGGCCATCTGCTGCGCCGCGCGCTCGCACCACGCCAGGTTGACGCACACGGCCAGCAGCACGTCCGTCGTGCCCGCGCCCTCGCCCTCTGCCCCGCACTCACTGTTCACGTTCAGCAGCAGCATGTCCGTCAGCTTTAGTACAAATCAATTTATATTACAATTATCTATCTCTTAACAAATAATATATAACTATGTTAATAAAACTTACTAATTTAACACAGTCAGACTGCGTGAACATCAGTTTGACGCGATCATCCATACTCAAGTGATAAAGGATTTTCATTGCCAAGTTAATGTGTTTATCATCACCTGAAAACACCGACAAGATATATCAGTTATATTGAATCTGGTCTACAAGAATCTATTGTACTTTTGGATATTTACTTGTGAATTGTATAAATTTAGGTAAAAGATTGGTTTTAATCATTTTGTTGCGTAATTTCGTGTCAAATGTTAAATTAAAGAGTAGTTTCAAAGTAACATTGACAAGGTCGGCGTTGGAGGAATCCAGTAGAGGAGCCAGTTTTTCAATAATCGATTTTGATGCCATCGAATTTTTATTTTCAACAAAAATAGATAGCTTCTGTAGGAATGAAACAATGAGAATAAGAAGATCAATATTTGAATGTCTCTCCATTGCACCGACGAGCAAGCCCACAATATCTTTTTTATGCATTTTCTCTTCAACTTTGATATTATCAGCAATATTTAATAGCATGTAGAAAGCAACTCTCAAGAGCTGCTCCTGTCGCTTAGACAATGTCTTTAATTTCCGCTTCATCTGTTCTTCGTCATTTTTGGAAAGGTATTCATCTGAAGCATTGCACAAGTCTTCATGGTAACTGGACACTAATTGACGTGTTTTTTGTAAGTTAACATCAGCCACGGCCCAAGTACCGGATTTGGGGCGCCGCTTTGGTTCAGGTATTCGGCTTTTTGGTAGTTCATTCTGTAATATATATTTACAAAATTGCTTATTGAATTATATTACTTCCTTTAATATATGAGTTCCTTTAATTTAATAATAATATATACAAATACAAGCCAAACACAGTAGGAATAGGTAGTATATAATTTGTTATAATTGTTTTTAAATTATGAAAGTTATTGTTATACAAAGAGGTTTGTTTTTTTTTTAATAAAATTACCTTATCAGGTGTCAACAGTTGTTTTTTTCCTTCGACTCTTTCTTTCCATTGATCATATCTCTTTAGCTCATAATCTATGACGTCCATACACAAAGACCCAATTTTGTATTGTATTATAACTGAGTGAAATTCAATGTATGTTGAGAAACAGAAAAATGTGTAAACAATATTGGTACTTAGTTCAATACTTCTTTTCCACTCTTCTCGTAAAACTCTTGAGAGGGCACTCAATAAGGCCTCTGAAATTGTTACAATGAAGTTAACATTTTCTACTGTATTATTGGTTTCAGGATATAATTTTTTTTTATTATAATAATAATAAAAATAAGATGTTAAAATATAATTACCATTCCTTGCTAACTCAATTAAATTATCAGGATTTCTAGCGAGCTGTAGAATAAGAGCGGATCCTTTGATTTTCTCTGGTATATCATCGTACAACAACTCAACATAATCATCAATACAATTTAGGACAGCAATGGGCGCACTCTCCACTGGACTCATTCTTGTATATGTACTGCAAACATAACAAATTTGTATCTCAAATTGTAATTAAGAAAAAACAATAAGATTTATGAACTAATAGTAAGTATGACACTTAACGCTACATTCAATTTGACAAATATGAACCTAACTATATTGCATACATAAAAAGTGAATGGCATGTCCAAAATTGTGTATGCCCAAATGTGTAACATAACTTAATTCTCTGGCTACAAGTTTAAGCTGCAAACATTATTGCTTTTATATTTAGAAAATGAGTATTATACTATGAATTAATTATTTTAGTAAGACATCAATAAAATTCACATTATGTAGTAGAAATTCAATTATCAAATCTAAAATTGCAACAAGTAAATGGTTCTAGTATCATGAACAGTATAGACATTTAAATTGCGAAACAAAATATTAGTCATAGTACAAGGCCATGTAAAAATTATGATGGCTGCAGATTATTGGTATTGCTGTACTATTCATATATCGTGAGAACTCCTATTACGTTCTTTCTTTTATTAAAAGTGTACGAAATAAAGTAATAAAATGTACATAAAACCTACCAGTCGAACAACTGATACTGTGATTGATATAATTCTCATGAGTTTGATTATTTTCTTAAGTTAATTGTTACATACCTTAAGTATCTAGTCCCTAAAATGTTACAATGATTAACAGCAGATACTTGTATACATTAATAAAACATATACAAATCAAATTTCAAATATATATCGATTTATATCGGTTTTATCAAGGTTTTTCTTTTTCTCATTTTCTTCTTGACATAACCATAACAACATGACAGGGACATCAATTGAATTGGAACACAGATTACGAATATGTTGGGCAAGCTACAGATGCGACAGCTCAATTTGAACCAAGTTTCCCATGTCTCCGTTTTGGCGCTCTCGTCGCTAAGTTTGTTTGTAACATTATATCATGATCATCATCAACAGTTCACTACATGTCCCTTACCAAACGAAGTGAAAAGCATAAATATGACGGATTACAATGGCCTATTAACGATTACAATAGCTAATTTAGTCTATATCTTATACGCTTAATTTATCCTACAATTATAGGCCTAATTTAGCCTGGAACTACAACTGTCACCCCCTTGAATTTGAACTAATGAGTTTCAAATGCAGTACTTCAGCCTGGTTTCCAAAACACAATAGGTATAACATTTGTATAATATGTACCTAGATACCTAATGCTGGGTCCTTAAACTTTGTTATAGTCATAAAACACATACATTATACCCTTAGCGAAGTTATAGTTGTAGTGTTGTAATACCAAAGGAAGGTAGCGCCTTCATGACAGGGATGCTAAGTATGTTTTTGATTAGACTATAAATTAGAAACAAAGACCTTGATGTGACCTGTGGATGTGACGCAATGTGACGTTTGCAATGAATTGTCACTTCTGTGTTCTGTTATTCTATGGCTTTAGATTGTGATGTGATATGAAGTGATATTGTGAAGCGATCTGTGGTTCTGTGGTAATGACTAACTTGTGACTAATTATTTTCAGAATTATTTTTGTTTACTACATCACAGTTTAGTAAATAATTGTTCAAAAGTGAAACCATTTTAGCTATATGGATATTAGTGGCATCGAGTGAAAAATAGTATTTGCAATCGGTAGTCATGACTATTTCTTGCGTATTTCCTCCCAGACTTAAGTGAGATAAGGGGCAAGATAAAGACTTAATCGTAAGAATTATGTTTTTATGGACAACTGGTTAAATGACACTATTTTTAATGACTATTTTTTTGGATTACTTTTATCGAATGTATGAGTTGCTTATGTCGTAGCTAAAAACTGTAGTAACTAAAAAGTTGTCATTGAAACTAAAAAGTTTGGTACCTAAAAATAGCTTGTATATTGTCCTTTATTTCTATGTTTTCCTGTTATAATATTTTTTTTTCTTTTAAAATGATATCATGCGGTTTTGAATTATTTTTAACTTCAGCTGTCCTAAAAACGATTACTATACTGAATGACAAAGTTGAAGTTGTAACATGAAAACAATGTTGTTTGGTAATATGTGTCTTTGTTTTTCAAGTGCCATCTTCTACCAAATTGACAATTTGCGATTTTTATATTAATATTCTGCTTGATGATGGTGTAGTCAGAATATATAACATCCTGAATGTTCTTGAATTAACCTAATTTATAAATACCTGCTAAATGGATTATGTATATACATAATGTCATGTATTTAAATGTGTCTGGGGAGACAATGCAAAAACTAAAATTCCTAGTAACAACTAAACATTACACCATAAATACTGAGACCATCCTTTTTTATAAATATAAACATATTTTTATATCTGGGAAATGTATTTACAAAATATGTAAACCTTTATATTTTCCTGTATAGTACTAGCCGTCCCCTGCAATTCTGTCCAAGCAGATTTTAATAAAAAAATATAATGAGAGTTCTATGTGTTTTTCCACATGATTTTCTTCATCTATGCCGAATTTTATCAAGATCTGTTGTTTTGTTTTGGAGATATGTGGTAACAAACTTTCCTCCATGCATCCAAACTTTTGCATTTATAATATTAGTGAGAAGTACTATATATGCTTTTATAGTTCTTTATACCTTATAGAACTATAAAAGCATAGCTTGTGTACATAAATCTGTGCTGGTTCTTTAAAGAAATAAACATTTCAAATCACATTACTAAAGTTGACCGTATTGTCATGCTTGTATGTCATTTATATACCAATTACACTCATGATATTGTTAGGCTTCTTACATTTTTATTCAGTGTTATTTGGTATTATTTTTTTTAGATGACTGCCTTGAAAGTATTGAGTATTTAATAAATTATGCTGCAATAAGTATGTATTGACAATACCAAGATGTCAGATACAGTACAGCCATTAAGTGCACCCATTTCACTTTCTACGTATCACCAACTCAGTTTAACCGGTAAGGATGACTTATTTAGTTATTTTTTATAAAAATATTGTGCGATCAGACATGTATGAATTTTGCTACTTTAAATTATTAAAATTTTAACAAAATGTTATACTATACTACTTATAATATTGGCTTAACTTATGTGTATAGCTGTATAGGTACCGCCTAGTTTCGGAACCGTATAGTCTTACGGCAGGATGAGAAACTAGTTGGTATCTACACCAGTCTACACATGAATTAAGTCGTTGTTATAAGTAGTATTCTGCTACCTTGATTATATTATAGTCAAACTTAATATAGAATAAAGACTGGAGATTCGTAGATTTCTAAAATTTTCACATCAAAACCAGCATAAAATATGATTTGGTTTGGACTCTCATTACGCGCTATAGTTCTAAACTAATAATCAACTCTAATATAACGTTTAAAGATTATTTCAAATATTTTTAAAAATATTTTTTGTATCATCTTTTTTTAATCATCATTACAAAAATATACAGTGGTCATTGTATAATTAAGATCACTTATTTATAGAGAAGTTTTTTTAAACTAATGAATAATAACTAATTGCCGTATTTTTTTGTTGTATATCTCTCAGTATCGTAAAATTTATCTATATAAAAGTGCTATCGTTGATTAATATGATGTTGTAAAAAATAAATAGATAAACTATATATGTAATAGATTTGAACCTAATAATACTAATTGGGTGCTCACAGAATGCTGAATGATTTTCTTTTATTAAACTTTTAGTTAAAGAAACTAGTTGGTCATTTTATAGTAGATGTTTTATTTTTTTCTTACATATTGACATTTAAAAATAAACATTTTTATGTGAAAAAAAAATTAAATAACTTGGATATTAAAATTTAGAGAGAATTTTAGACTATGTGAATATGTTTAATAACTTTCTTGAGTGTAATGTTTATCTTGGTGAAACAGACAACATGTTCATATCTTGTTATCAACATTTTAGTTCAGTCTGTGCTGTGATTAAATATGAGATAGCATGCATTTTGATGTCTTTATAAAGTAATGCTAATATTTAATGAAGAAATTTAGTTGCAATGATATAACTTTCTTTCCTTTCAATACTATTTACATTGATGTTTCTAAGTTATAGTTTTCATGTCTTCGGTGGCTTTTGAATTAATATTACAAGTCGTTGAATTATCAAGACACATTGTAGAGAAGATAATTATCCTTCTTGCTTTCAGTTGAATCGGCCACCATTCGAAATTCAGGACTATTTAAACCAAATCCATATTTACAAGTAATAGTGGATGGAAAGGTTTTAAGGAAAACGGAAGTTATTAAAAACACACTCCATCCAAAATGGAAGGAAGAATTTACGGTGCTAGTAACACCATTGTCACAACTCATGTTCCGTTTAGCAGACCATCATAGTTTTAGAAAAGATCATGTTATAGGAGAGAAAAAATTTCAACTTTTAAAGGTTTTACACTATTTTAATGGAAAATGTGAAAATGTGGAACTATGCATAGGTATGTTTCAATATAGTCTAGTTTGTTTACTATTTTTTATGTGTAGACAAAATTATGCTGGTATTCTAGAGACTGGACGGTTTTATTGGATTCATAAGAGACCACTATGACATCATTGTCAATGGTCTATAAATTTGTCTATTGTTTGAATATAATATATGATGATTGCAGATTTGATGAAAACTGTGTCCCAGGATGGAACGACTGGAAACAATAATGTAAAAGTGAAAACAGCTGATTTAGTTTTGTTACTTGATGGGCTACGACTTGATCCGTCTATATTGAGTCAGTCGCACGAAGTGCTCGCGGAGGCTGCTAACTCTCGCAGTCCATTGAATGATGGCGTCCGAGCTAGAATTCGATTGCGAAATAATTCAGATTCATCACGATCTATGTTGCGAACACAGAACCTACGAGTAAGTATATTATTTTTACGGTTTTCTATGAAGTGTAAATACATTTTAAAATTTTCGCTACATCCAAAATTCTATGTAAAATTGACCAGATCGACGTCCCTATTTTGTAAATCCCCGTCGAGTCGTGGTAGTCCGGTAATCCAAAAATTTGAGTCCCTTTGGCCTTCCAATGTGCAACGCTGTGCTGCAGCTATTTTACTGACGTTTTCAATTGAATGTCCACATTTCCAGCCACCGCCAGGCCCTCCTCCGCTGAGCAACGGCACAATTAGCGGAGTACCACCTCTAGAGAACGGTGCGGGCCCGTCGCACGCGGAGCACGGCGCGGTGGAGAGCAGTGGGCCGAGTGCGCACGCGGCGCCGGCCCCGCCGCCCTCCGCCGCTCCCGCTACGCCTGCCTCGCCCGCAGCAGCCGCCGCCAATGAAGAACCACTACCGCCGGGATGGGAGATGAGATACGATGTGTATGGCCGACGGTGAGCACAGTTTTTGGAATATAAGGTCAAGTTAAGGTAATCTAAGCATGGTTCCAGCTCCTGGCAGCACTCATATTCAAAAGAATATTAATTATTTAGTTTTCGAATTGTTTGTGCTTATTTTCTTACTTCTATTCATTAAATAGATATGTGAATGTGGAAGAGGCGACAGAGGTGTGCCTGAGCCGAGATACCTCCAAACCCGCGTTGATACCCTTCTGCGTAGGTTACGAGCTTGAGTTGTGATATTATTGTTGTCTACAGTTACTATGTGGACCACAACACGAGGTCGACGTCGTGGGAGCGGCCGCAGCCGCTGCCGCCGGGCTGGGAGGTGCGGCGCGACGCGCGCGGCCGTGTTTATTACGTGGACCACAACACGCGCACCACCACGTGGCAGCGGCCGGACACCGAGCGCCTGGCGCGCTTCCAGCACTGGCGCGTCGAGCGGCGCCACGTGGTCGCGCAGGGCAATCAGCGCTTCCTCTACCCCGCGCCGCACCCGCCGCACCCGCCACACAACCAGCACCCGCCGCAAGCCCACCACCAGACTGACGCGGAGGAGGCGCCCGCAGGTATGCTGTTGTTGCTATAAATTGGGACATCATATTGGATCGTCGTCAATCGCTAATCTGTTTAATAAAAAAAAATACATGTCATAGATTAGAAGTAGTATTTGTATCGTATATCGTTAAAAAAGTAAATATAGAATAACTGTTTTAGCAGGAAGCAGCGGTGGGGTGCCCAATGGCGGCGTGACGATCGTGAGCGGCTCGGGCAGCGCGGCGAGCGCCGCGGGGGCGTCGGCGGGCGCGGGCGCCGACGACGGGCTGGGCGCGTTGCCCGCGGGTTGGGAGCGGCGCGTGCAGCCCGACGGCCGCGTCTACTACGTCAACCACAAGAACCGCACCACGCAGTGGGAAGACCCCCGCACACAGGTCACTCACACACTACCTTTATGGTTATGCTTTAAAATTCAATTTATTCTTTTTAGTAGCGACCGAGCTAATAAGTCTGCTTGGTATAGTTATAAATTACTGCGATCCTCTTGCATTTGTCAAATAATTAATTTCGGTTTCGCTTTCAGGGCCAAGAAGTTTCAGCTCTCGAAGAGGCCCTCCCGCCCGGCTGGGAGATAAGATTCACAGAGGAAGGTTCTCGATACTTCGTGGACCACAACACGCGTACCACTACATTCCAAGACCCGCGGCCCGGAGCGCCGAAGGGGCCGCAGGGCGCGTACGGCGTGCCCCGCGCATACGAGAGGTCGTTCCGGTGGAAGCTCAGTCAGTTCAGATACCTGTGCCAGAGCAACGCCCTCCCCAGCCACATTAAAATAACTCTCTCGCGACAAACACTATTCGAAGATTCCTATCACCAGGTTAGCAGCATGTATTAATATTTTTAACTCAAATTTCATCACATGTGGGTGGGTACAAAACCATAAACTATAGCGTATACAACCTATTGACAACAACTTTGTATTATCCCTAAGAAGTAATGTTCAGTTTTGTATATTATGAATGCGTGTTCGTTACAGATAATGAGACTGCCCGCCTACGAGTTGCGGAGAAGACTGTACATAATATTCCGCGGCGAGGAGGGGCTGGACTACGGCGGCGTGAGCCGGGAGTGGTTCTTCCTGCTGTCGCACGAGGTGCTCAACCCCATGTACTGCCTGTTCGAGTACGCCAACAAGAACAACTACAGCCTGCAGATCAACCCCGCCAGCTACGTCAACCCCGACCATCTGCTCTACTTTAAGTTCATAGGACGCTTTATCGCGATGGCCCTCTACCACGGACGGTTCATTTACTCCGGCTTCACCATGCCCTTCTACAAACGAATGCTCAACAAGAAACTGACCATGAAGGATATAGAGTCGATAGACCCCGAGTTCTACAACTCCTTGGTTTGGATTAGAGATAATGATATCGATGAATGCGGGCTCGAGATGTGGTTCAGCGTAGACTTTGAAGTCTTGGGCCAAGTTATACACCACGAGCTGAAGCCTGCCGGCGACAAGGAGAGGGTCACAGAAGTGAGTGTTTTGTCACTATTTTATTTTAACATTTTCGTAATATTACAATATTTCATTTCATTTATTCATGTAAACGTATTCCAGGAAAAAGAACCAATTTATAGATTAGATTTCGTGCCTGGACCAAAGATCAGTTAGAGCAATACTAAAAATTCAAGTGTAAATAAAATGAATTCAAGTAAAATTATGTATTTTTGCATCAAGGCAAACAAGGAGCAGTACCTGCAGCTGGTGACGCAGTGGCGCATGACGCGGGGCATAGAGGAACAAACTTCCGCATTCCTTGACGGGTTCAACGAGGTAATCAAAAAAGTCAAAGTGACATCATTCTAACTGAAAAATCTCTACCATAAATTAAAATTGTTGATTAGATGAATTTAGTACCGATAAGCGAATGAATCACTGTGGCTATTGGTGAATAATTATAGCGTGTATTGTGCAGGTGGTGCCACTCGAGTGGCTAAAGTATTTCGACGAGCGCGAGCTGGAGCTGATGCTGTGCGGCATGCAGGAGGTGGACGTGGACGACTGGCAGCGCAACGCCATCTACCGCCACTACACGCGTACCAGCAAGCAGGTCGTCTGGTTCTGGCAGGTACGTCTCCACAAAATTGTACATTTGTACTGTCCTGAATACGCGTATCAAAATGATAGGATTTGACTGTCAGCACGACGTGTCCAATCCAAAACATTAAGCGCAATATAGTGGCAGTAGGAACGTGAAGAAAGCTAATATGACTTTGTTCGTGTATCAACTTCAGTTCGTGCGACAAATGGACAACGAGAAGCGAGCGAGGTTGCTACAGTTCGTGACGGGCACCTGCCGCGTGCCCGTCGGAGGATTTGCGGAACTGATGGGCTCCAACGGACCACAACGATTTTGTATAGAAAAGGTAATTGTCCCGCCTAACTATAGAATTTAAACAAGTAAAAAAAACAACGTCGTCACAAGTCCTGTAGTCTAAACGAGTTGACTGATTTCGAAGAGTACGCTGTGAGCATAACGTACTTGCGCCTGGTGTTACAGGTTGAATGATTATGTCTATAGACATTTTGAAATAAATGTTGTTGTATCGAATGTATGTTACAGGTGGGCAAGGACACGTGGCTGCCGCGGTCGCACACGTGCTTCAACAGATTGGACCTTCCGCCTTATAAAAGCTACGAACAGTTGTGCGAAAAATTAAATTACGCTATCGAAGAAACTGAGGGATTCGGCCAGGAATAAAAATGTTTTTTTTTTTGTTAATTTTAGTAAAAATGTAAATTATTATCACTTTAATTTTTTTTATGAGCACCAATCTTTACAAATGGCATGTTTCACAATTTTGAGATCGGTGCCATCAAAAAGACCAACCAAATACTTGTATGAATATTTGTTTTAACAATAAATATATTATGTAGATAAAATTAGTGTATTGCGTCAGTTGTATAAGATATATTTTGTTTGAGCTATATTTAAAAAGTTCGTCTATAAAGTTCAATAAAAGCCTAAAAACACAATTTGCAGTAATTATTCTTTAATACCTCGTTCTAATGACAGTTAATATCGAGGTGTTGACAGCAACAGAACTTATTTCTTGAGGTCTTGTTGCATTGAACCTACTGCAGGTACTCGTTACTATAGATTACGTTTAGAGTTACTTCAAATATACGTTAATACCACTTCCTGTTCACTTTGCAACTTTATAACTTTTTTAATAAATCATTTGTTATAATACCTGCGCTTTTATACGTGACCCCACCCTACTCGACAGACACAGCAGCTGATCTTAATACAAATAATATTTTTTGATTTGTTACAAATGTACATGTACATTAATTTTTTCAAAGTTGGATGCAATGAGTCATCGTCATCATCATCAGCTCACTATACGTCCCCACCGAGGACTCAGAGCCTACCCTATTATTAGGGGTGACTAGGCCATAGTTAATCACGCTGGCCCATTGTGTGTTTGGTTGACTTTACATAATCTTTTAATTTCTTTGCAGGTATGTGTAGGTTGCATCACAATGTTTTCCTTCAGCGTGCGTCGGATAATGTACATATGCAATTTGAAAATGGAAAAACACATTGATACACGGTTAGGATCGAACCGGGACAATGTCGAGTACGGACCGGTCCGGTCAAGCGCGTAACAAATTAACCACCGACGCTCTTAATGCAATAAGTCTTACAATATATTTTTTGATTAAATAATGTTATTCTTATCCATGAGAGAAATGAAACGACATAACTGTGGTTACCAAATTTATTATACCATCGAATATTTGATACACTATAAAAAACAAGTAACATAATTAAATAATTTATTTGAAAAAAATAAAATGCATGATCATAAGAAATATTAATTTAAACGCCGGAATCAGGCAACATTCAATTTGGAGGACGCAAATTCCTTAGCAATGTTGATCGCCTCTGTAATACATTTCGGATTATTTCCCGACGCTTGTGCAGATTCTGCCTTTCCACCACCTTTGCCGCCCATAACACCAACAATCGATTGGACCCACTGAGAAGCCAACAAACCTTTGTCATTTAAACTTTTAGGCACAGCTGCCAAGCAATAGATTTTTTCTGTCTCATCATCCACAGAAAAGAACATGGCAGCAGTGTTCGGTAGAATCTGTTTTACCTGTTTTAAGGCACCATCAAGAGCTTTAGTATTGCTTGAAGCTTTCAATTCAGTAACAATGACTTCAGAGTCCTTCTCCTCCAGACATAATTCTTTCGTTTTCTCAATAACCGTAGTTATAATCATGGCCTTTGAAGCTCTTTCCTTGTCATCTAATTGTTTCTTTAATCCTTTTAACATATTCCTCAGTTCTTCCTTTTTCCAATATGATATCTGGGCATGAGACACATCATTGGTTAGTTCTACAATTTTTCTTACGATCTCTTTTTGATTCACTGCATCGCCTCGCTCCTTGATATAGTTAGCAACATTATTTACTTCATTTTCTAATACACTGAGCTTATTCAATGCCTTGAGGGCTTCAGGACCTGTCAAAGCAACAATTCTCCGAATGCCTTTGGCAATACCTTCTTCACTGACTATTACATAATCTCCTATATGTCCAGTTTGATGTAGATGTGATCCCCCACAAAATTCAACGGATGTTTCGTAACCGGAGGGACCATCGGGGTTGTTCTCCAATTCTTCTACGGGAATGCCAACAGAAACTACACGAACAGGATCGGGGTAATGTTCATCAAACATTGCTCTCAAGCCTTTAATTTTTTTTGCATCAGTAAGTTTAGTGTGCTTAGCATAAACAGCTTTATTCTGAGCAATGATATCTTTAATTTCGTCTTCCGCATCTTTTATTTGCTTAGCAGTCATAGGACCCTTGTTGGTGAAGTCAAATCTCAATCGGTCAGGCATTACAAGAGATCCACGTTGATCGGAGTCATTTCCTAGAACTTTCCTCAATACATTATTAAGAATGTGTGTACCAGTGTGGTTATTCATAACAAGTCTGCGTCTTTCAGCATCAATGTGCAGCGAAACTTTGTCTCCAACTTTTAATGTGCCTTCCACTTTACCAGAATGTAAAACATATCCACCTTTGACTTGAACATTTTTCACACTAAATTCAACACTATCATCATCCAGTTTAACCATGTAACCCTCGTCAAATATTTGACCTCCCTGTTCCGCGTAAAAATTAGTTTGATCTAATATTAAACCACATTCCTGGCCAGATTGTACTTCATTAACAAATTCTTTATTCCACCTTAAAGCCAAAACAGTAGCAGTACAAGGTGCAAAGCTGTAAATGGCATCTTTGTCATTTGAAGATGGGGTATAGCTATATTTTGGTGAATCATCAGTAACTGGCACACCACTTTCTTGTAAATGACTTATGGCATGAATGTCCAACGCCAATAAGTCTTCTTGACCTGCAACTTTGCCCTGAGAAGTCAACTGGGATTCTTTTTTAGCTTTTTCATAAGCTTCCATGTCAATCAATAATCCTTTCTCTTCACACATTAAATGTGTTAAATCAACAGGAAAACCATATGTATCATATAAACGCCAGGCAACATCACCTGGTATGATTTTTGAATCACCTAATTTTTCAATAGTTCTGTTTAGTAAATTTCTCCCACGAGAGAGAGTCTTTAAAAATTGAACTTCTTCTTCGTTAATTGTTTGTATGATTGATTCTGGATCTTTTTTTATTTCTGGGAACACATCACCAAGTAACTCTACTACAGTATGAACTAGTGAACCAAAAAATTCAGGCTTCCCATTTAATTTTTCAGATGCGTAGCGAACCGCCCGCCGTAAGATTCTTCGGAGCACATAACCCCTTCCTGTATTGTCAGGACAACCACCATCAGCCAAAGCTATAGTTAATGTCCTTGCATGGTCAGCTAGCACGCGATATGCCATATCAATACCATCAACATCATCAGCACCCACTTTGCCTGTGTACGGTCTGCTCTTTGTACCTAATTCAATGGCTTTGAATAAGGGCATGAAAAAGTCAGTATCATAGTTAGCCCGTTTGTTTTGGATAACAGACACAAGCCTCTCAAGACCTAATCCACAATCAATATGTTTCTTAGGCAATAATTTCAAAGAGCCATCAGCTTCCCTGTTAAATTGTATGAATACCAAGTTCCAAATTTCTAACACATCAGGATCATCCATGTTGACAAGGTGCGCAGCATTTCTGTCTCCTATTCTGTCATAATGTAATTCAGAGCATGGCCCACAAGGACCAGTTTCTCCCATTTCCCAAAAGTTATCCTTCATGCTTCCTGGCAGTATATGAGATTCTGGTAGTCCGAGATTTAACCAAATGTCTTTACATTCCAAGTCTGGTTCTAGACCTGATGCAGCATCTCCTCCAAAATACGTTACATATAATCGATCAGCTGATAACTTATAAACTTCAGTTAATAATTCCCAAGCCCAAGCACAAATTTCTTTTTTAAAATAATCCCCAAATGACCAATTTCCCATCATTTCAAAAAATGTATGATGATAAACATCTTTTCCCACATCATCTAAATCATTATGTTTTCCTCCAGCTCGAATACATTTCTGGGTATTCACAACCCGAACATATTGTGCCATGTCAGAATTGGGATCAACTGATCCAAGAAAAATTGGCTTAAATTGATTCATGCCTGCATTGGCAAAAAGTAGAGTTGGATCATCCAATGGAATAGTGGATGAAGAATGTACATATTTATGACCTTTTCCAATGAAGAAATCAATAAAAGTTTTTCGGATTTGATTTCCTGTCAATGAAGTATCCATGGCTGCAATTTATCTGAAAAGTGAAACATTTCCTTTAAGTTAAATTAGGATCATATGCAAACTCTTTTCTCTTTCACTTTCTTTATTTTACTTTTTTAGTATACTATAGTACCAAGTTCAATAAAAAAACATTAAACAAAACTAAAAATATCTGAACAACATAGAATGTTTCGGATAGTATTGAACAAAGTTAACCAATATTGATTAATGGTTTTATTAAATCCTTTAGTAAAAATATGTTTTTATGTAGCTTAGAATGGTTAAACAAAGTACCAATAAATGATTTACACTACACAATACAAAAGATGTATTGAAAATTTGGTAATGGTAACAGTATGTGTACTTCTAGGCAGGGCAGTACAATGTAGCAGCAGTAGTATCAGATGAATGCCATGAGGGCTGCACTACTTCTTATAAGTTGACTTTCACTTTATACTTTAATTTACAATTATAATGGAGCATGCCAGCTACTATTAATTTAATTTATTATGATACAAGACATTAAAGTATTAAACGTTTTCTATTTTACTTACTAAAAGCTCATTTTTTTGAATAGATCAATGTGTGAATAAAGGGATTCATTGACTATTGAGAATCATCTGTTTATCTGAGTAAAATATGTTACAAAAGTTAACAAAGTTTTAAAAATGTTTTTTTTTAATTTATTTGTTTCATAACATTTTAAGTAAATGCACAACATGCATTTCTGAATCACATTAAGAAGTAACCATATGGAAAGTATAAAACTAAGGTTAAATTAAAAATGCCTCAAACCACTGAATGAATATCATCCCAATAAATGTAAAAACAAAAAATATCTATGACTAGGATTTATTTTATTACCTGATGCAACTTTTTACTTCTTGACTGCACTGCGAAAACTAAATGACGTTAACACGACAATCGCCAACCGCTGACCAACAGATTGTAAGATTATAAGAGCCACAATTGTATGACACACAGACCTATACCCTGAATTGGATAGGCAAGAGGCCGTGTTAATTTGTGCCTAATTTATTTTTGCCATTTTGGCTCTGACGGTACAAACGGTGTTGAAGACTTGAACTAATAAAAGAGCTAGAATGATCTGTCAGTAACATCAACAGGCACGTTAACTCGGAAAGTAGAACAAACTGACATTTCTAAGCAACAACCGGTCCATTTTTAGATCTCCGTGATAATATGCGAATACGATTTCTGACATTGACTGGACAAATCTACACCAGTCACTTTGACATACATAGGTATTTGTGTAATATAATGTTGATCAGCGGAAAAATTATATTAGCCTGAGTCGAAATACGGGTACCTCACCATATTACAGAAAACATATAGAACTAAGTTTTTATGTTGGCAACAACAATTTCTTCAAAAAGATAATGAATTGCCATGGCACGGTCATTTTTATTCGTTCTTTTTAAAGTGTACTATTATTATGGATGAGATGTAATTAGAGAGAAAAATTGATGTGTTAAAAGACAGGAGCCTAGCCGCGAAGACAAAGTTTATTTGATTCTTTATTTAGGTGTTTGTTGAAGAATATGCCTGAAACACTTGTTTTCATTATTTTTGATATAAATATAGTGTTGCAATATGCAACGTGAATGTGGATTTTACTCTTGTCGAATGCTGACTTATGTCAATCACAGGTGACACTTGATAAATGCACCTTGTCAGATTCAAGCGTTGTTTGCTTGTATGTGATATCAAATGAAATTGGTAACATATTATACTAAACCAGTGAAATGCCAAAACTATTTAAAATGAATCTCAATTTGTTTCAAAAATCATGTTTTCTTGTAAATCGGATTTGGAATATTAGGTGCTTTTATTCATCAATCGGCAGTTTAAATTTTGCTGTTGTGAATTACAATGAAAAAAAGGAAAATGATTCACTAGAAAGCACATCAGAGGACTTATCGACTGTAACCTCATATTTTCCCCAATCATTTAATTTAGCAGCCTACGTAAATAGTTCTGAGACGTTGCAAAATTTAGTAAACTTAAATGTCAATCTGAGCAAAATAGAGAAGAAACCTTACGTAGCTGAAAAAATACTTAAAATTGATTTTGAAAAAGATGTTAAGAAGTGCCTTATGTTTATTAAAGATTTTGTGAATGCAGATGATATTGGAATTTTTTTAACAAAAAATCCTCTAATACTTTGTGAAGATATAGAACACCTTGAAGTGAGAGTGAATTATTTAAAATCAAAGCATTTTAAGCAAAATGAAATAAGCAGGATAATCACAAAAAATCCTTTTTGGCTAATGTATAGGTAAGTTTCCTTTGACCCATTAAAATGTTGCAAATGAATAAACGGTCTGGGATTGATTCTTATGAATACAGTATAACCTATCATTATATTTTCAGCACCATGAGGATTGACCGACGCTTAGGATTTTATCAAGAGAAATTTGATTTAAGTGGAAATGAAGTAAGATTCTTAGCAACAAAACAACCAAGATTAATTACTTACAACCTTCATCATATACAAACAAATTGTTTTGTGATTAGAGAAGAAATGGGCTTTGAGGACAATGAGATTAGACAGTTAATATTAGACAAACCTAGGCTGTGGATGATGAGTAAGTTGTTTATATCTGTATTAAAGATGTTGACTACTGTAAAATGGTAAAACTGCACTCAGTTATTTAACAGATGTTGGGAATAGTTAAGTGGAGTTTTAAGTAGGATAAATCAACACTAAGGACTTAGAGTACAGCAGTAAAATAAGTAAAGTTCATTACAAGCTTTCAAGTTAATTATGTACTCATATTTTGGTTCTCTGTGGATCTAGGGTTTTGTTAAAATAAATAACTAATTAATAATATAATGAAATAATTATTTAATATTTTTCTTTTTTCAGATCAAAAAACATTATTGGAGAGGTTTAACTATATTCATAATGTGATTAAAATTCCACACAAAACAATATTACAATGTCCACATATATTGTTCTGTAGAAATTACAAAGTAAAACAAAGACACACATTTTTAGAGAAACTGGGTAGAGCTCAATACAATCCAACTATTGAAAATTTTGTTCCAATAAATGCTTTAGTTGAACTTTCAGATGTAGAATTTTGTAAGAATTATGCAAAATGTCATGTTGATGATTTTAACATGTATTTAAAGACAGTGTGAGCTTACACTATCCAGCTTTACCCAATACAATTTTGTTATGAAAAGCATTTAAGGAATGATACAAAAGTGTGTCTAAAATTCCAGCGACTGTAAATACCCCCCCGATTATCGCACAGATGTTAGTAGCGAAGTGGCCTATGGACCTGTAAAAAGATATATTACATGATTAGTTTTTGATAAATATTAATAAAGAATTTTGTTCTGTGTTGACTTTTTTTCTAGTGGTATCAGTTATAAACAATCCTAATTGCAGGAGGAATTTTACATGTATAGAAAGTATCTGCCTATTCAAATTTTGAATATAGGCGCATAAAAAAAACGACCTAATGTTATCAAATCTAAGCACCGGCTTATTTTTTTCAGTTGTAATCACCTAACCGCGATCTGTTTGTTAATGTATTATACTTTAGTAGTAGCGTAGTTTCTTATAGGCAATTTATAAACTATGGATAATTTACAACTGGTTACACTACCTCTCTTTTTCTGTGTACTTCACCATAAGAGGCGATAACTCGTAACTAAAAAAAGCTCCTGGCATTCCAGATTCCGAATTTATGTTGGACACTGACTTTTGATGTCTAGTTACTGAAAACTGGTTTGTATGGAGCACAGTCTTGTCAAGCTTTACGTACATCGTAGGAACTATTTTTATGTAGTACTGGAACATAACGGCACCTGAAAGTTATGTAGAAAGTGGCTTTAAAATTAAGAATTTGAATGTTATTCATCGACAACATGCTGTTATAAACATAAAGGGTAAATATTCTAAATACTAGTTTAACTTCCATCAGACTAGTCGGAAATGTACAAGCGACAAGACTCATTGTATTCATTGCGGCTACTGTGTCGTTACAACGCCTACCCAATGAGCATATATAACGAATATTAAATGTTCAATTTACCACTCAATATAAAATGAAGAAAAACCGTATTTATATTTTTTATAGTTTGGTGGTACAAATAAAATCGATCACATGTATTGAGTACTAACAATCGATTTTTCGAATTCATTGCATTTTTAATCTGTTGAGTCAATGTGATTGACATAAGAAATTAGAACTGTCAAATAAAAATAAATAGCGAACGATTTCGATTTTCTTTAAAAAGAAAGTGAATTAATATTTAACAATGCCTGTACCAGGAGGAGTCTACCAAAGTCAAGGCCCTTCGTGCTTCGATAAAATGAAAATGGGTTTCATGATTGGGTTTTGTGTGGGCATGGCCAGTGGCGGTTTATTTGGAGGTTTTACAGCTTTGAGGTTAATGTACATTATAAATTACATAAGTCTAGCTTTCTTTTTTTAAATACTAACATACTAACTTTTAACTTTTTTAAATTCCAGATACGGAGCGAGAGGAAGAGAATTGGTACATTCGGTTGGAAAAGTAATGATCCAAGGTGGAGGTACATTTGGTACTTTTATGGCAATCGGAACTGGGATTCGTTGTTAATAAGGAACACTAAGTTTAAAAGAATTTGTATATATCGTAATAAAACGTGTAGTACTATAAAATTGATTTTCTTAAAGGTGTCGACTTGTGTAGACTATTTTAGGCTTATATAAAATGAAGATAATTTGAGGGTGCAGTAGTTATTAGGTGAACATTCAAATTTGTTTAAGTGTTTAATATTTTTCTTTTAAATAGAAATAGAAATGTGTTGGCATAAATTTAATTTTCTCTTCTATTAGTAATTTAAAAACTAACTTCAAAATAACAATTTACTTGAAAGTGCATTTATGTGAATAACAAAACTGTTGAAAATACATATTTTCAAAATGTTTGAAATAGTATCAAGTATAAAATGTTGTAATTAAATTTGTTTGGATATTTCATGTTAATAAGGGTATATAAAATATGATGGTTCAATCATTGAGGGATTCCAATGATAAATATTTACCACAAATTTTGCATAGAAATGCTAAATATTCTTGAATTTATTAAAATTAAAAGTATGCTAAATTTGTTAGGGTAATAGGCATTTTGTAATTGTCGAAACTTTTGTTTGATTTCTGAAATTTGTAGTCCTATTAGCAATAAACATTAAGTAATAATTTGTAATTACCGGTGTCTATTTATTACACATTACCTATACACATTTCTGTAATAATAGTAAAAATGAACTGACTACAGCTTAAATATGTTGTTAAGTAAAATTTTCTACATACCTTCTTTGGCAATACCTTTAATTCCATCTAAAGGTGCAGTATTAGCACTTTTTATATCACTTCCAAAAGAGAGATGTTGTATCACATGAGTTGTATTGAATGCGGATGAAGAATAGGGTTGCACATCATGAACATGGACATGGTTGATTGTAAAACTTTTTCCTGGAGCTATATGGAAACTGCCACCGACCTATAAAAAAACAATTATAATAACACATAATTTCAGATTTATTGCATTATTTTTTAATTTGCCCCCAATATGGAACGCCACGGACAGGTCGACGCAGTATTGGTAGGCCTCCTGCACGATGGACAGATGACTTGGTCAAGGTTGTGGGAGTGCAGTAGATTCGGGTGGCGCAGGACCGGTTAACGTGGCAATCGATGGGGGAGGCCTACTTCTAGCAGTGGACTACACTAGGCTGATGATGATGATGTTTATCACTTTTACTAGAATATAATATCATTATAAATGTTGAGTGAGTAAAGTTGGCTTAAACTTACTCGATTAACTTCCATATAACCATATATTTGACAACCTTCTTTAAGGGCTAAATTGACTTTTTCTAATGACTCATCATCTTTGCATTGTACAATAGTAGCTAAATCTGGTAATGCCCATCTTCTAACTCTGTATGCTTCTTTTACATCTTCACAGGTATTGCAACACCTAAATAAAAAAGAATTAGCATGGAGATGTATTAACTTTAGCATTACAAAATAACCAAGTGCAAAGAATTGGCACACCGAAAAGACAGTCTTTAAATTCAATTGTAGGTGAGGAAAATGGACTTACTGGGAGTCATTAAAGGCAGCCCCATAGCAACTGCCACATGTTATTGTTGCTAGTTCAGATGTATTATTTTGTTTCACCTACAAAACAATTACAAAAAAAGTTATAGAGAATTTAGTTTAAAGTTGCAAATAGGTAAACTTATATTTGCAGAACATACTGTGGAAGAAACTGTAATTTCTTCTCTTTTAGGTTCTTCTATTGGGTTTCCGTCCAAGTCTAATCTTCGTTTGTGAATATTATGATCCATTTGAAGATGTTGTTCTCCAGAAGAATCCATAGCATCCAGTACCAAGTCTGTCAGAAAAATGTGAAGATGTGAAAAGAAAAGAAATGTAAAATTCTACTTTTTGAAAGTATGAAAAGCATATTTTTATTCTCTCCTTCCTTTTTCCATACTGACCAACTTGTAGGTCCAAGGATATAATGTAATTCAAAACTGTCTATGTAGTGTGAAAAAGTTTGTTTACTCATAATCTTTTATTTAAAAAATAATTGCTAAAATTGATTTCCATTGTCAACATAAGTCCATCGCAATTACAATGCTATGAAAATAAACTTTTTATACTTACAACTACATGATATACTTGGCACAGTAATATCAATATTTATCCTTAATTTATGTCCCCTGGATGTATCTACAAATAATTCTTCTGATATATTTGGGGACATATATGTATATAATTCAGACATAAACAATAAAATCATAATAATTACACCAGCAACGGTAACTGAAACAATTTAATCACAGTTTTTTTTACCAAGAAAATTAACAAAAACATTTATTATTTTGAAATAGTTACTTGTTGCTCCAGTTGCTGTTTTTACTTTAAAGTCTTCTAGAGTTTTTGCATAAGCATCGAATTGTTTAAATTTATTTATTAAAGGTGACGACATTATAAGGTTTTAAATGATATCTATTACTATAATAAATAAATTCAAATTCTCAAAACATTTCATTTGAAAGATAAACTGACAGTTGACATTTACGAAAACACGTCACATTCACATTTCATTCCGTCGTTCCTTTTTCGCCTATAAAGTAAATTCATGATTAGGAGTGAGGCGTATTTATTAGAGCAGATATTAATAACAGGTATTCGAAGAGAACAAATGCTACCTGTTCGTGCGATGTACCAGATACCTGTGAAAAAATATCGTTTATAATTCACTGTACACACTGAGATAACTGCGATTCAGTGATCCCAGAACAGCCTGTTACTGACATAGATTGACATGAAAGAGCAGGCAATAACAGTAGAACACCTATTATTGTGTTTGTGTTTTGTATGATATTGTTATCAGGAGTGGTGCGCTCTTCTAACAAACATCAACGAACTCCCACTGTGAAGACGCTTCGTTTCGCGCAATATGCGTAAACAATTTACATAGGTAGTAATTCCTATTATTTAATTCTTTTAGTAATTAGTAAGCCAAATAGAAAAATTGTAAACAGTAAATAATCCGAAAGATTGCTTGCAATCGACCAAAATGCTAGGATCGTAAAAATAGATTTGTTAAAGTTAATGATCGATTGTTAAAACCCATCCACAGACTTTTTCCCACAAAGAGCGATACAAAAAATGGCAGAAATGGATTGTCGCCCTCTAGCAGATTGATTGCATTTTCGGATTGCCAAAGCAATCTTTGATTTTGTTCAGTTCTTTGTTTTAAATTTTAAATGTTTGTAAATACGTTGCAAACATTAATAATAATAATTTTGTGCAATTGTAGATTTAAGTCCATTTTACAATGTTGTTAATTATTTCGAAGCTATGCTATGTATTATGTATGTTGGTACAGATTGTATACATTAATAAATTAATTGTAGAAGATATCAAGCATGTATCAGAGTTACAGGTATACAGTTCGGACATTTGTTATAAAGTTACATTATTTTCGGGCAATTGAATGCGTTTCTTTAATACACGATGTAAAACAATAAACTCTCTCATATGAGATGCAAGTAACTACGTGTTAGTGGCTTAACTTGGTGGTAACCTCATGTTTACTCAAGATATAATCATGTGTTATCCCATTTTGTAAGCTGTGACTAATAGCACCATTTTTTTTATTAAGCTTTGATCTATTCTCAGTGTACCTTTTTTGTTCAAAGTGTTTACAAAAATATCATTATCGAACTGTAGTGTAGAGATTAGATTATAGTACTAAGGTAATAAAAGCCACTAGTGTCCAATTTAAGTTTTATTGTCCATACGTTTGTAACAACTAAAATTAAGTGACACACAAACTTGACCTATATTTGTAGAGAAGGTAAGGCGTTACGTAACATTCGACATTTATTCACGACATCAACTAAAAGGCAATATGTAAATAGCTTGATGAACTAAAATAATCATAACAATCGTACACCTGAAGTTGACGTCGGTCGCCCTCTTATGTTCACGATAAATTGTATTTATTAACATTAATATTGAGTATTATTTACATGTGTACAGTCTTTTAATTTAACTTAAAGAGATCACTTCTTTGCGCTGAATCCCTCCCCCGTGGGGTCCAAGATCCATGGGTAGTTGTTCGGACATTCCATGCAGGTGAACAGGCGCAGTGTCTCTCCTGGTAACTCTCGAGTCGTTAAAGGACACGCGTTCGGCAAAGAGCAGAAAGGTTGACCTTTAACATCACATTTGTCTTGTTTCCATTCCTGGAAATCTCGGAGGGATGATAGTTCCGTCGGATTTTGCATCCATTGAATGACTTGAATTAAAGAAGCGAAATAGACGTCGTTCTTTTCCAACATTTCTTCAATGAATTTAATAAGCTCGTCTCTGAATTCTTTTTTTGACTTGAGCCATGAAGCGTGGAAGTGAAGTCCGAGAGGTGCGCGGTTGGTTGTGTAATGACGGTTGAAGTTTTGACGGAGGAGGCGGGCGAACTGTTCACCAGTTTGAATGTTGGAACAAGAGTCGACCACGTGACAACCGGGCAAAGACTCGTCGAAAGTGGGATCGTCTCTTCTGTCCAACTCATTCATGACCATTTCCCAGACCGGGTGGCTTCTCGATGGGCAGTTGTGAGCGTTGCCGTTGCACTTATGTGGCATTCGGAAGTACAAAGTGTAAGGCCAAATTGGGACGCGGCCTAGAGGAGCGGTAATTGAAGCGTCATAGACGAAGTATTGATCGGCCATCATTTCAAATTGCTTGTTGCCACCGACGCGTAAGTATGGTGCACGAACTCCGATAATTGAGGCATCCGTTATATTAGCGAAACGCTCAGCGATTAAACGAGCACCAGCCATTTCGGCTAGCCAATCATCGTAGCTGCCGTCCGACCAGTACAGCGGATCATCTTTGTGTGTTATTGAGAAAACTGAGATTTCGTGACCCTTGCGGTGCAATTCTTGCACTGCAGCGTAGTTGGTGTATTTATGGGAGATAAAGAAGGTACCGCGAATTTGGCATCCGTTAGGATTGTGACGGTTTCCGTTGAAGATTTGATCGTAAAGGTCGATGTTATCTACATTGACGGCACCGTTGAAGGTGATCGTGATCATCTGCGGCACTTGGTTGGGTTCGATGCCGCCAGGGATGCGGGTACCGTCAGCGGAGCAGAAACAGTCCGGGAGCGTACACTGGTTAGTATCGCAATCGGGCGCTCTGTTCGGATCAACGTCGACAGCTGTAAGATGTTTATTATATTATTTGATTGCATTTTATATATGAACTCATCATTTTTTATTGAAACATGACATAATGGGTAAAAATAACTTACTGCAGGCATTTTCATCAGATTCATCTGCGCACTCAGGTTTTCCGTTACAGAACATCGCTTTTTCGATGCAAACGCCATTACCACAAGCTAGATTTCCGTCAGGACAAATAGGTTCGTCCGTCTTCAGTAGTGGGAGGATTTTTCTTGGCTCTGTAAAACATAAGGAACAATGAATAATATTGTAAATACCGACAGAAAGTCCTATCTAGCTTATAATTGTACATAGATAACACGCAGGTCTTAAACGGTTTTGGCTTCGTCTGTGTAATATTGCTTCTATGTTGACGTGTTGAAAGGGAATCATTGTAGGAGAAAGAATGAAACGAGACAGCGAAGCGTGACAAGATGACCGAGTTAAATTCACAGAAAAATTAATAGAAAGAGTATGTAGATGTAGAAGAAGTACTTAGCTGATACGTATTTTATAAGTATAGCCAAGTTCCATGAGTTTGATTAGTTACAGGAGAGATTAAAACAATCTAAGAGAACTCTTGTATTACTTTATGGAAAGAGATGATGACGAGAAATGACCAGTGCTCGGATATATACTCATAATCGTATGTGATGGGCAACTATGTAGTTAAAAAACTCGATAGACAGAGATTTAGAATTTATGAATATACAGTGACTACGATACTTATCATGAATAAATTACACTTCATAACAATAACTTATTCATAATAATATTTTACTTACATGTTTAAATATTCCGTGAAAAGGTTGCTTGCTGACACAATTATTCATTATTTTTTTTATTTTCTTTAATTATTAATATTGTTTGTGTGCAACACTCGCCACGGAAACATAATATGAACTAAGTACTTAATGGTTCTAAGAAGTTACAAGAGATGAAACCAAAGTACCTCAGCTTTAAGTTTAGTGTTACAATCGTTAGTTCAAAAAGCAGTGTATTTACATATGATTTAAAATTAGTTTTTTCTATTATATATACATGTTATTTATACCTCACTGAAATGTAGAAAGTTAGTAGTGACAACCCAATTGCTGAATATGTGCTAAGTGAAGTTAAGTGAAGCGTTGGCTTACGACAGCGTTTAGAAAGTATAATATAGAGACAGAATTATTAAACTTGTAGGTTAATGAAAAAGAGATTTTTTTCAGTGTTTTGTATCTGCATAGTGTAAAGACTGTTTGTTGTTGTTATGAAGTTTTATTTATAGCGCGTGTGTTTCGCTCCACTTGTTCCCTCAAGTGGAACAACTTGCATCAACATGTCTTCATTTCATTTCATATTTACAACTCATACATTTCTAGAAATTAATTGTGTCAATTCGAGTTGTTACTTTTAACATTCGTATGTTCCATTTATATGTTATGTATAAAATAGTAGAACATTTTTAATTGTAATTGGACGGTACATGCTAGATAGTTCCTCAGTAATTACATCAGTAAGTAATTGTTGAAGCATATGAAGTGATGTTAATGCGTAACTAGTGGGTCGCTGGCACGGCGGGCCGCGCGCTCGGCACACGCGCCGCGGCCGCCGCCATCGACGCCGACACGGGGCCTCATGCAATACACCAAATCTACAGTGCGACGCGGCCCCTTCACCCAAGCCCGGTTGCTCGCTACTCGCGAATAGCTTCTTTATCGGAACTTACTCTCGACTTTGTCACAGTTGTTCACTTTACCCTTCCAATCGCAGGTTTGTTTATCGAGATCGAATGCCAGGCCGGACGGGCAAGTGATCTGTTTAAGACCTGACCTAGTGCACCTGCGTTAATAAGAAATGACACATTAAATTTAATAGGAAGTAAACGGAAGCGGACGTACTCGAGGCTAACTCGTGATTACCGGACCTATGCGCATTCGATTACTGCGAAGACGGAAGCTAGCCCTTCGCACGACCACTTCCTCGATCATGTACAACTTACTTTCTAGTTTATCGCAATTCTTTACATGTGATTTCCAATCACAGGTCTGGCGGTCGATATCGAAGGCTAGGCCGATAGGACACCGCACGGAAGCGAGTCTGGTGATCCCATTTTCAGCACCTTTGTCGCACCTGTACACAGCCATAACTTCAGCGCAAAGAAATACAATTATAGACATATCTATTATCAACATTTGAATTAATCAACATTTCACCGGATCAATCGATTGGCGATCGCACACTTTATGGAAAGTTTTATTTAAAAATAATATTCATTGACTCGTCCTGTAGACATTGCGACAACATATTATTATGAAATGAATGATATATAATACGACAGAATAAAAATCTTTACATTTAATAGAATGTACATACGTAATACGTTTTATTAATTCGTATAATGCTTTAGGCGAGTCGGTAATTTGTTATCGTTCAAAATGGACAAAGTTCAAACATAAATACCGCTTGTTGTCTCCCACCACCAGAAACGGATATGTAGTTATATAAAGACCTGTTTACTAGCGAAGTGACGGGTCGAGGCGATGGGCTTGTAACACGTATACTGTATACTGTGTACAATATTTTATGCAGCGAATATACCGAGTACATGTATAGAGAAGCTAATTTTTTTACTTAAAATGTATAATTATAAGAAGAATAAAAAAATTAAATATTTGAGTATGTTTCTCTTTTCAATATGTTCGTAAAGAGTTGAATGAAATCATGAACTTAAAAAAAAAAACTATAAATCTTAAATTATCCATATATCTGTATGCATAATGGAAGACAGTAAAATTGTTGTTAGAATTTAGAAGAAGAATTGACATTTTCAATAGGATTTAATGAAGTAAAGCTACGATCGCCTTGTTCGATCAGTCAAAGACCAGCCATGACTAATATTCAAGGCACGACATAGTCTGTGGACTGTTCCGTTCACTGGCTCGAATATCAAGTTCTTGCATACTAAACGATATGCATTGTTGGCACCTATAAATAAATTAAAGATTAGAGAACGGCATTTGACATTGCTACTAGAGCAGTACTTACCAATCGTCGTCTGCATACTAACGAAGTGCCAAATGCTATAGTTGTAGTATACTGCCGTATGTCGCTAGTGTGTTAGCGAAAATGTACTTGGGTAAATTTTTCTTAGCCTCAGATATGTTGGAGTCTTACCTGACGACATCGCGGCAATCACCTTCGGTGGATAGCCGGAAATATTCGTCGGCGGGACGGCCGTCGCAGAGTTGATCAGGGTTTACTTCATCACCTCCAGCGTCATCATCTTGCCGCTTCACACGGACCTCGCCGCTCACTGCAACAACAATCACTTTGTAAAATATGTTGCGTGAGAATGGAAGACCTGTGAACTCATGCGAAATTGTTACAAAAACTGCATCGCGTCGCCTATTCTTTAGTAATATAGCATATATTAGCGAGTGAACACGCTTATTGGGTAACGTCGCCTAACGTAAGCGGCGATTAGCACACGCTGCTGCTACAGTGTACACCGCAGCTTCGTGGCCGTGTCAAATACCTCACAGATTGGGCCTGGACAACATTAACTATACTGACAGAGCTTAACAAATTTAACAGATAGATTTTTTATATGACATAAATAAATTACTCAAACGAATAAAAAATTGAAAATGAACAAAAACATGTTTATTTAAAAATCAAGAAAGTGGAATTTAACTTGGATATTTTGCGATTGAGTCGATGACGGCATTGAAAGTTAAACGTTAAAAGAAATCGAGGTCAGCGCCGGCCACGTAAGTAACCGGTGTTATTTCTTAGGCGCTTATAACTCGCATTTGTCAGCCCGCTGCTGAATCATACAAAAGCTTTCGAACAAAAATAAGCCGACAAATTCCACAATACTTACAAAATTAATTCACATAACAAATTTAATAATTTCGTAAAGTTAAAATGTTTTTACAAAAAAAAAAAATTAAATCTGACTTTAAAATACAAAAGGTTTTTTTTAACTAAATAATGTATAATTTAAAATAATAATTGTTTTGTTTTAAAATAAAATTTAATATTAACTTTAAGTCTGTATGCACAACAAGCAGGAATTGTTGGTTACTTACCGGAGTAGATGAATAATAAAAGAGCGAGACAGAGGTACGCGCGTCGAGCCATGGTGCTCGGTAAGGACTGGCCGCTGCGTCGCGCTCGACAAGAAAGTGCAAGAGGTGTCTGCTGCCCCTCTTCACCTATTTATATAAGCGGCCGAGTCGTAGAACGAACGAACGCCAGAACGACGAGAATACACCCGTCTTGTGCGCACTGAACCTCACGCACGTATAAATCATTACACCACCGACGCAGCTTTTAATAAGCACATGGTGACGTTACTGGAGCCACTGGAGCCGACGTAGAAAAATACATTTATAAATGTACTTTTAACTAATCATTGTATAAAATCCCTCTATTATGTAGGCTTCACTGCTAATGTCGACCTATGACTTGATTCGTTATATTTCGATGTAAAATTTGTATTTCTTTAAATAAATATATCCTAAGTACAGTAAATTATAGAATAAAACTTACCTTTATTTTTGTTTTTAGTTAATTTTTATTGAAATGAACGTTTATTTAATTTTTAATGAAAGAATAATGTACGTTTTATTATAGTTATTTTAAATACACTATTGATATCGTAAACATGTTTAGCTTTAATTAGTGACTCGTTGAAGTCTTTTGTACTGAGCTTTATAATAACATTCGTTAAAACATAATTTTATTTATGTTGTTATGGTGATCGTAATATTGTAGAGTTGCAATCATACAAAATTGGACTTCAGCTCGTTTTAAAAAAATGACAATTCATTCAAACAAACCTTTTTGCTGGTCCATTACTTTGTTAGTTACAGAGTTTTAAAAATAAACCTAAACAAATTCGATTCATACTACATTTTTTCTTATCGAAGGTTCTCATTAAAACCAAATGGCTGACACTGTAAAAGATGTTTATAGTTCCGATACTGCAACGGCTGATTAGTGGATTTTTTTTGTGTCACACATTCTGTTTAAAAATGTTTGATGTTAAAATTTCAACTCGTACCGACTGGATCATCGTGTCTCTTTCATTTGAATGACAGAAAACATACAGATTATTAGTAATACATTTCTTACAAAAATACAAATGTCCTATGACCTTAAAAAACATTGAATCCTTTTTGCTGGCATCACTTTCGATTGTTATTTAAACTCGTTTTATAAATTTATGTCAATGTCGCGTGTAGATGGTAAGAAGCGCCGAAACTGTAATCTTGATTTACATAATTAGTTTACAAAAGTTGAGTTGGAAGGACAATAAATTAAAAACTAGAAGGACAGGTTTTTGTTGTTCTAACTGGACATGATTATAAAGTCTAAAGGTTCTGGTAACGTGCTTGCGCATGTACATCGATGAACATTGCTTGCCAGCTGCGCTGTACTGCAGAAGTGACCTAAAACATAAAGTACACGTGTTAATTTGATGTGCAATATATTTGGAGAAAACCTGTATTCAAATTACCTTTATATGTTTGAATAAATTACAGAAATCAAAAGTTTTAGAACCAGTATATCGACATAAAACTTATCAGGCGTGAAAAGGTGACTTGTGTTGCTTAAACATCCCACTTGTTACCAACGTATTCAAACATTTTCTAAATATATTAACTTATAATGTAATCGGTCAATAAGCTTTTAGATAATTAATTATTGTCATAACCTTTGAGTTGAAATCGAAAACTTTTGAATAAATAAAATTCCTTTAATCTGTTAACATGTATTAATAAGTTGAAATCCTGTTACACCTTGACGCAGTGTATGTATTACGAACATTCATTAAACTATTTTTTAATTGATTATACAAATATTTTAATTTTGTGTAATAACTTTACAACTATTTAATGCTGTTATTTCAATGTACACTATCACAATGTAATACTTACAAATAGCAGACATGTAGATGTGGGCTGTCAGGCTAATACTTTGAAACAGAACTTTGTCCTTGGCCAGGTGAAATTAAAAGAACAATGATAAACTATGATTGGTAAACATAAGCTGTAATTTCATATTGTAACAAAGCATTTCTCATGCACATTTATGACTGTTACACGCTCGTTTCCCACCAATAATTTGAGTGTGAAATCACAATGTGACATATGCACAAAAGCATTTTTAGTGTAACGTTTTTTTTTTTAATTCCTACGCCAATTAATTACTATTTGAAGATTGAAGACCACTTGAGCAAATTAATTTTACGTTCTAAGTCACCTTCACCAAATTTCAAAGTTTAATTTATTCTTGTGAAATTTATTTAACATGATAAAAGTGTTACTGTATTATTTTTGTTTTATTAAGGATTTAAAAGCAATTAAAAACATATAAAAAAATAATATTTTATGACATAAATTGTGGAAGGTAACTAATTTTGTTTTAAATAAAAATCTTTCGCTTTTCTTAATGATAACAAATGATAATCGAATACCAGTATATTTGTTTGAAATAATTGTACCTCGTCATATAATAATGTGAAGGCAGCGCTTTTTGAGGTATGTTAAATATATTATATTGAAGACATTTTTCCTCGTGCGCTTAAACTGCACGTGGAACCGGTTTCGATATAAAAAGTAAAGTTTTTCTTTGGAAAGAAGCACAAGTAGCTTAAGCAATATAAGCTGTGTTCTGTAATGTTACGACGGCATTTCGTAAATTTCTCTCATTAATTTAAAATGGACATTTTATTTACTATCCGCTCAATTTTTTTTAAATTATATATCGTACTTAAAAATAGGTAACGGGAACATGCAAGGCGTAGAGGGATACGTAGAGTAGGGAAAACATAAGAAAGTGATCAATACAAAACTAAATACCATAATTCGATATCCATACATACTTTAAAGAATTACAAACATTAACTTACCTTGTATGTTCATACGTGCAAAAACACTTACAGCTAAGTTTTTGTTCATCAAAAAATCAATTTATCATTTGTAAACACAATGTAATAATAACATTATTATTGTAATTTAGGTACTTACTATTAACTTCGAGTCTTTTTAACTTAACAAAGATACATCGAGAAAGTCATTATGATTCGATTTTTTTCTAAAAATGCTGGCAAATGTCAGGTGTCAAATGTTATATATAAGGGAATATATGTACTCGTATACGTGTAAGTAGATCTATTAATACCTACTTCTTACATGTACCTAAGACTGATAGATTTTATGAAAGCAAAAATTAATTGAAATTAGGATTATATCAGAAATATTCTGACTGACTAGAGCTGAAAGTTTTTTTTAGCTGTTTGGTGTAAAAATTCTACAGTTATATTTCAAACAAAAAAATATATATATATTTTGCCCACACCTTATTTTTAATAATGATTTGTACGTTTATTTAATGGGTTTATGATGAGAAAAATGCAACAAAATTTTATTTGAAGGATGGATGGCCTTGCGGAGTATCCGGGTGTCGAGAGTTATGTAACGTATGAGTCGCCGCCGTCGTCGCCGCCGTCGTCGCCGCCGTCGCCGCCGCGCCAGGCGACATCTCCGCGAGCCTACCCCAGCCCGCTGCCCTCACTTTAAAGTACATACAACACTCAAATTACTTAATAACTTTTAATAAATTGTTTACTTGGTTTATTATTAAATATATACTGTGAATATTACTTAGAAGTAATTTCATTGAATTGAAAATTAACTTGATAGATGCTTTACATAAAGGGTCTTTAACAAATTCAGTAATGTAACGAAGAATGCAATTTGTTTACTAGCCGTACTTGACTTCATGTTTTAGGTCATTGGATTTGTATGCAAACAGTAATATTGAGAGCTGAATTATTAAAACTAAAGTTAAAGATATGAAACATTTATTATTTGTCTTTATATTAATTTTAAGAATCTTTAATAAACAGCATTAAAAATTAAAATATTATAGCTTCGGAGATTAACTGTTCGTATCGTGAGTGTGGTCCTCAGAGTTGTTCCGTAATTGAATGGGAATGGAATGAGATGTCTCTCTGTGCTCCTACTGCATTAGTATTACTTAACGCTGCATTTTTACGATATCAGCAATATTTGCAGTGTAAGTAGTTGTGTATGAAGAGTGACGCAAGTAATGTGGTGGAAGACTGATGGTAGGAATTCAGGTTTCTCTTAATAATTTAGGTAGCCTAGTGATTTACACTTTCGCGAGATGTGTTATTGGTTGCGTAATGTTTCCGAAGATTTAACATTTAAGCTATCAATTGCTAGTTTGTTAGCAATATGCAGCCGTTACGTGCATAGTCGACCCGGATACTTGACCTACTTATCCGTCGGTACAGACGTCTCGTTACTCACCGTCTCGTATGTCACATTCTGCGACCTTATTTTTTTTTTATTCAAAATAGGATCGCGAGAAAAAAAATAAATATTCTATTAAAATTCAACTTCATTGACCTTTATAAAATTAACGATGGTTAAAACTAAAACAGGTATTTCTTTTTAATTATGAATCTGGCCGATATTCTTCAATTCTTCGTTGCTAGTGGGAATAATAAATTGATAATAAACATGGACTTGATTATTAATACGGTTGCTTCTATTCGTGTTATATTCAGTCGTGACATTTCTCTTAATGTCATCAATTGCTTTTATTATTACTTTTTGCAATACTGTTTCGAAAGCGTAGGGGTTTAGTGTGAGATTAGGAAATTGTTTAAAAAGTGAATTAATCACTTTGATCATCAGGGCGAGGCGCGTAGATAATGCAAAATGGTATTGCGATGCACAGAGGAAAACCGCCGCATCGAGCGTTGTAGGTACTCGCGACAACGCGCCGGCGCGCGGCGGCGCGGCAGCGCGGTCGAGTAGGCGCGCAAGAGTCAAGGATCCTTCAAGATATTTCCTTTCACTTGCGACAATGCCTATACCTATAGCCAGATATAGTATCGTTATGTTTCTGTGTGCTTCTCGATAATGTAAGTTCAAGTGACTACGTTACGTGTGTGTAAAAGGCCAGCCACGTTGGTAATGGACATGTAAAAACGTTAGATTTAATCTGAAAGCTGTTTTACATTTAAACATCACTAATGAGTACTCAGTACTGATAATGAATAATACGAAGAACAAACTTACCATGATTCGTCTTTTATTTTTACCATTTGTTTAGTAAAGGCAACGTTTTATTCTTTTCTTTTCCTAACACGTTGAAAATCTATAACATTTTATACGGTTAGGCGTTCTTAACTTTTGACAATCGCGTTTGCGCTAGTTGCCTCGAGATATAAATTAAGAATGTGATGTACAACTGAATGTACTGGAACCATTCCAAGTAACGTTACCATCCGCTGGCAGCCGTGTGGTAGTAGAATAAACGCTACAGACAGTGGGAACATTGACAAGTAATTAAGTAGAGACATCATGTTACATTTGTTTCTCATTATCATTGATAAATAAGGTCACATATATAAAAATATTATTAAAGCGATTGGTAAAAATATTGTTCAAAATTTTATGCGCCAATTCTCCCTGTCAAAACTTCCTAAAATTTGAAAGGGTTAAGTAAAACATTTGTGTAGTCAATTCGTCATGGTCAAAATCATTTATAACTTTTAGTATCGGCATTTAAGTGAATATACATTTGATTAGCTAATGTTCCATTGACTGTTAACACAATTAGGTGCCTATTGTGAGTTACGTAACGCATCCGTCGGCGTTATTGCTTATTATCATCTCAGCCGCGGCGGGTGCGCGGACCGAGACAAACAGGACTTTCACTGCTTTCTCTGTTATAAGCGGTGTTGAACTTTTCTGCACCTTTGTGTACCTAATGACTCCGATGTACACAACACTAGCTCTCTCTTTATCTTAACCCGCTAAAAATATTATTGATTATCGTCCTTATTATAACATCCATCTGCAACGAATGTTACAAAACACTTGAGAAAGTTCGTCGAGGCTTCAACATTATTCAGATGCGTAATTGGAATCGATGATGTGCAACAAAACACCTACAGTCGTCGTTACATGTCGGCGCGTTGGTGTCTGCCCACATCTATTGTTCGTTCGTTGAAGAATACAGACGCAATGATAATCATTTTCGTTACTCCTGCCCCTACTCATCATGTAACTTCAAAGAAATAATCATCGTTCTAAGTATATGTATAGGTATCAAAAGTGCACGTATGCTTAAATACTTAAACAAAATGTTTGCATTGCTTGTACACACGTCTAGAGGCGGTTAAGCAACTTTTACACGCTAAACAAAGGCAATCGAGTTTTGCATCAACAGAATTTTCTGTACACGTCAAATATAAATGTAATCAAGCGTTTAAAGTGAAAACATCGTTTTACGAGTCTGGAGTTGATAAAGTGTAACTATCGTCTGTAAAACTTAGTAACCTGATATATTGAAAAATATTTATTTAAACTTTCGTTAACAAATATATGATCAATAGGCAAACTTAAATAGTAATCTTTCATTGCCTTTAATAACACGTATGATTTTCAATTTGTGCTCACTTCGTAGGATCAACAGTGAACATGAATGGAATGTTGCAAGCAGTTGCAGACCGCACGAGTAGTTCAAGATAGGGAAGTAACTATAATATCGTTTATATATGTTATGATATATGAATAAAACATTTATTTATATCGTTGTGCGTAAATTGTAAGTTTATGTTTTGCGTATATCATATTATTTATTTCACGTATTCTAAATAAATATTTGTCTGTCTTAAATATTTCTTTACAATTCTTAGTTTTCATTGTTGTTGTTGTGAGTTTGATGTAGTTGGATATGGTTTCGAAAATAAAGTCAAGTTCAATTTTTATATTTTGTATTTTTTATTTAATCCAACAGACTTACAGTAGAAAAATCACATAAAGTATTAAACAGACCTATTAAATATTCATGTGAGTCTATATTACATTTATTTAGGTAGGTACTTAGACTACAGACGGGTTACTGATGTACCGCAGGTACATTTCAATTTCATCGACACTGGTCCCTAATAGAATCGAATACTTTTGTTACTGTCAAGTACGAATGTACCGTTAGCGTAACCCCTCCGCTGCAATTATAATATAACTAATTTGGAGCGCGCTCGGCGCGAGATCGCGACGCTCAGTAGTGGCCGTCGCCTGTGGGGTCGTTGAGCCAGGGGTAGTTGACGGGGCACCTCACGCACGTCTGCAGGTTGATGGTTTCTCCGGGAACTTCCTTCGATATAAGCTTGCAGGAGTGAGGCACCCAGCAAGCGGGAATACCTTCGACGGCACACTTTTCCCTCCAGGGCTCAAAGTTCTTGGCTTCGGTGATAGTGCGCGGGTTCTGGATCCATTGAATGACTTGGGTCATTGTCACAAAGTAAACGTCGTTGTGACTTTGAAGAATTTCATCGATCCAGTACAGGAAGGCTTCTAAGAATTCAGGATTGTTTCTCAACCACGCCGCGTGGAAGTAGAGACCCAACGGGGCTCTGTTTTGGTCATAATGCCTGTCAAAGTTATGATTGAGGAAGTTGTAGAACTGATCTCCGGTAAGGATATTGGAGCAGGAGTCGACCATGGCGCAGCCAGGCAGGTACTCGTCGTTGCTGGGGTCTTCACGGCGATCGAGTTCGTTCATTACCATTTCCCACACGGCATGACTTCTAGTAGGACAGCTTTGCAAATTGCCGTGGCAACGATGCGGCATGCGGAAGTACATAGTGTAAGGCCATAGCGGGGGGTTAGAGAGTGGCGCGGTAATGGTACTGTCGTATAAGAAGGCTTGTTCTTCCATCATGGTGAACTGGTTGTTGCCACCGACACGCAGGTACGGCGCTCGAACACCTACCACGCTGTTGTCTGTAACGTTGGAGAACTTCTCGATGATGACACGCATACCTGCCATTTCCTTGCCCCAGTCGTCGACGGAAGCATTGCTCCAGAAGCGTTCTTCGTCGTTGTGCCTAAGGACAAAAATCTCGTTTGAATTTCAGAAAAGTAATGTTTTAATGAGTTTTTCTTTATAAACATATTGTAGTTACTTAGTATTTTGTTGTCTTTTGGGCGTAATTTAAGATTCTTATAGTTAACAATTGAAGTAACAAAAAAATGATATAGAAAATCTTACGTAATGGAGTGGACTGCAATTTCGTGACCCTTCCTGTGGGTTTCCTGTACGGCGGAGTAGTTGGTATACTTGTGGGAGACGAAGAATGTAGCCTTGATGTCGCAACCGTTCGGGTTTTTACGTTTACCGTTAAATATTTCTTTGTACAGTTCGATGTTGTTATTGTTGATGGCGTCATCGAATGTAATGGTAATCATTTGTGGGACATCTTTAGGCGGAAGGTCTCCAGGAACGACTGTTCCATCCTCAGAACAGAAGCAGTCCGGCAACACGCACTGTGACGGGTCGCAAGGCGGGGCCCTGTTAGGATCGTTGTCGATATCTAGAACAAATCAATTTCTTTTATATAATTGCTCAATAGGAGCCTTATTATAATAAGAGCCAGTTTCTTTTATCAACACAGTAGCTCATTGGAATTTTACATAATATGTAACATTTGATATCGCAAAGCAAACTAGTTTGTAATTGTGATCTGACGTCTGTGAATTGAACTAGTGCCCTAGAAATGTAAAACGTTGCAAAAGCGCCAAGGATTACACAAGCCGTTTTAGGTTTGCATAATATGAACCTAGTTAGGGGCTACGCTATCTGTTACTTACGTGTCTGAGGTCATCGCAAATTGTCAATTACGAGGCAATAATTAAATCGGCGCGTATCTATATAGAACACATACTTTTACTGGCTGTGCCTAATATGCAACATTGACTTTGAAGTTCAACTTTCTATTTTGTTACAAGTAATAATACAGATATACAATCTTTTTTATTATTTCAAAAGTCACTTCAAATAAATCCATAGTAATAGAGTCCAAAAGCTTTAAAGAGCTTTGCGACATATTATTTAAAAAATATATATTAATCATTTGTTTACATAACCTTCGAAACACATTTTTTGTAAATACGGAAGTAAAATCCTAGAATCCAATTAGCGTTATTTATGAATACATTAAAGTTTTGCAGTTTCAACAATTTAAAGTTTACTTGTTTTATTTGCAAAACAAACCTTTCGCTGCGCGGATTAAAGAGATTGTTCGGTTTCGCGGTTGCCTTGTGCGGTAGAGAATTAATAAGTATGGCATATCATACCATTTTGATACTTATTTACTTTGCTTCATAACTAATTGCTATAAAAGGCACAAGTGAAAAGTAAACCTTTACTTTTACATTTCGCACTTCACTTGTTTTCTGACCACGTCCACCATTACTATTCAATGTGAACTTCAGTTCAGTTCCACGTCCTACTGTATGACTAACGAAAATAAAATGTCTTGTCGTGCACCGACTTTATAAGGTTGAGTATGAAATTTATTTAGAGTTGACTATCAACAGTATTAATTTCGAGGATTGCCTTGCAAGTACTAGTTAAAGGTATTTAAGAAATTTTATTTCATTACCTTACGACACGAGAATTAAATATGCAACGAATTGTAAATATTATAAGCAACTTATTTGTTTAAGTTGGATTTCGATTTAGCATTGAGAATTAATATATTTTAGGTCGAGCGATTGGCATTTCAGGCGGGCTGTTCGTCACAGAGACCGAGCGAGTTATGCGTAATTTTCGAGCGTTCAAGTTCAGCAACGTAATTTTCTGTGAGTTGGAATAAATGTTGTTGGAGAAAAAAATAACTTCGAAATATATAGAATAATATGATTACAGCGTTATTAATAAGAAATAATGTAACTCACCACAGGAATTTTCGTCGGATCCGTCTTGACAGTCCTTTTCGCCGTTACAGAATAGACCTCGTTCAATACATGTGGAATCTCCACACGCTAACAAGCCATCTTGACATAACGGCTCTTCTGTGTACAAAAGAGGCTTAACCTTGCGCTCCTTGTTCTTTATTTTGCAATTCTTTACAGCATCTTTCCAATCACAAGTTTGTTTTTCAATGTCGAAGAATAAACCAGCCGGACAACGGATAGCTTGGATACCCTATATACGATAAAAAAGAAAAATAAATACAGATTCTGATGTTAAATATGAACTTACTCAAAATCCACTTAAATAATTGACTCACAGTGTTATACAACATACATACACATAAAGATTCGAATAACGGTTTTCGTATATTTACGATATACTTGGTAGCTTTATAGCCAACAACTCGTTAGTGTTCCGGTACCCTAACTATTTTAGTTAAAGTCTATAGAAGTTCAGCACGTTCAAAATAGTTTTACTTTGTAATGCTCGTGTGTACAGAATGACGCACGAAAGATATAAATCTGAATATAAACGAGAATAGTTGAAGCTACAGGACATACATATTTATAGCTAATTAAATTTAAATGCCTTTGAATTTAATTCTATTCAAAATGAACTAAAAATACAAGAGATTTCATCTAGTATTTTTTAATGTTACGTGCATGGAATACTGAGTTATTGAATGTGAAGTTAACTACACATAAGCCAATAAGACATAATAAGAGTATAATTGCAAATTATTTATTTATATGAACCAGTCAAAGTATGCAAGTAATAATGTTATGCACTGACCGAGGCAGTGCACTGGATGACGTCGCGACAGTTGTCGCCCTCGCCGGCTATCAGCCGGAACCACTCGCCGGCGTCCTTGTCCTTGCATAGCTCTTGCTCCAGGCTTTCATCTTTCTTGGGCGTGTCGTCAGCCTGCCGCCGCCATCGATGCCCATCGGCCACCGCTAGGCAAGCAAACAACATTATTAAATCGATGTTTATTTAACTCGAAATACCGGTTAAAGCGAATTATTACCGGAAATTATACACACTACCTCTTCCTAGTTGCCTACTTCCTGATAACGAGTAGCTTTCAAAGTTATTGCAAAAAGTTCATACATATAAATTAACAGTTTGTAATTAAATATTTGCCGATGTTTTTTATCATTAGAACTAAAATGTGTCTTGGAAGTTACTCGTATAATGTCAAAGGTGAAGTGAGCGCACGTGACATTTGACTCGCGTCTAAATGTCAGCGCTTAAGCAAGCAACAAGGACAACTCTTTCTAAGTTCTTCTGACTACACCGAATTGTTTCATTATGCATGGTATTTGATGCTTTGTGCGGATACCTCTGTCGAAATTATTTTAATTCGAAAAGGTCACGGAATTGTTGTTTTCCTTGACCGCCACTTGTGAATCAGGAAATGTCAACGATATGCCTATTATATAGTATGTTAGGATTATTATTGAACTTGTTCTAAATTGTTTAGCTTTTCTTTTTTTCAGGTTGATTTATAATAGCTTAAACCGAGCGTCATGAGGAGATGATTACTGTTATTTACTTTGTGGGAGTTTGTGTTGTTTTATTTTCTTGTTTGTGATCATATGAATTGTGTAATGTTTACCGAGTTGTACTAGAAAGAAATGTCTGCGAGCTGTGTGCGTGAACGTGGCGCACGTAACACGAGGAAACTGAGCTGTAGCAGTGTTATCTAACTGCTCGTTTGGCAGAGGCGGATTTGCCTCCGCCCCGCGCCACAGAGGCTTCGTCTAACAACATGCGATAAGTTGCATGTTCAATAAACATTATGACTCTAGTTCTACTGACAACACATTGTTAATCGGTCTCGTATGTAGGTTAGTAAAGAAGCAATAGTTTGCAATTGAGTTGCCAAAGCGTGGACAGGCAACAGTTATTAAAATACCTATCTATAGTTTGTTAATATTTTAAAGATGACGAAAAACAAAAAAAAAATATCGAAATATATTTGTAACAACAACGGAGAACATTTTGCACTTACTTGTTTGTACGTCATAGGTATTTATTTAATTGATAATATTAGAGGACGAAACAAAAGAGAGACGAAGTAACATCATGCTGTAAAAATGTGCAGCGACTCAGACAACCTTGCGTCAAATATTCACAAGTAATACTAAGTATCGAATAAGTATATAATATCGAATTCCTGCAACTTTGTTCGTCTGCTGATTTAACGACTTAGCTGTGATTTATAAACATTTGTGGTCAGCTCCTATATGTCAGAGCATACCGAAGAGGGTAACTTAGCCATAGTTTTCATTACTCTCTTATTTACTTAAACTACGAAAATATTTAAGGGAATTATATATCTATGTGTGAATACGCGTATAAACGAGATCTATTTTAAGTCTAAACTTTTTGCTACGATTGTATTTCAGCCTTTAAACTGTAATGTTAACAAGGAAATCATTTTAAAAGACGTATGTATTTTTGTGCTTATTAAATTTTAATGATAAATGTCAAAATTATACATATTTTATTCAACATTTGTTGTAATAATTATATATATAAAATAGGTAACGTAACATGAATAATGCATGTTGTAAAAAAAATAGTTGTCACCGGAACGATAAATAAGAACTTGTCCTTGTTGACCCGGATCTAGCACGTGTTGGTTAGCTGTGTAAGTACTGCTTTGTAAAGAGTGCCTTTAACTATATTTAAAAACGTTTTAATTGAACAATGAGTATCTAGACGCTGTACATATCATTATATGAATACGTGAAGCGAAAACTCCGCACTCAATTTAAGGAAATTGCCTGAACGGTTGAATGTAAAATATGTCAGGGCTAAAGTTATTATGGAGAGGAAGTGCATAAAGCGCTTTTTTTCAGTCTTCTGTTTTTTTTTTGTTTTTCAGAAAAGAAACTTAACTAAAATGAATCATAGTCTAACAATAGCCGACCACTAGCAGACATTTGTAATTCAACAAACGAATATATTGGGCAGTTTCCACTATTTGTTTGTTTAAATATATTGCCTTTTCTTTAGTTATCTTGAAAAAAAAACAGAGACAAACATATAGTTTCAAACGAGTGTTACGTGAGTGGAATTTCCCGGTAAGATAGTAGTGAGCGCGTTGATGTCTTTTGTTTGAAATGCTTAACGTTTTATGTATTACGCAAATATTTATAGAAATTCATACTTAAAGAGATATTATAAAAATGTATGGATAAATTTAGTCTGTTATTTTCATAAATTTCTCTGCCGATAATAAAGTGGCCGTATATTTAAAGAGGAAATTTCTGGCAATTGCAAATTCATTTTTATTTAGAGTCTTAAAAAATAGTACAGTCAATACAGAACAAAAGAATAGAGTATTTAATCAATTGTCATGTGAGTAGTGAACATAGACAGTTATGCGAGAAGGCGCGGGCGTCGACCCACCACGCCAATTGCATACCAAACCTCGACCTCATAAATATTTAGTGCTACCTCTTGACTTTCCTTGTATTGTCACTTGTCCTTTTGGTTCGAACATTTCAAAATATAGTCGAAATATGATACGCAGAAGCCTTTGTATACGATTATTCAAAGCTCGATCGGGCATTTTGTAAAAAAAAATTGTTTTGTAGGAAGAAAAATAGAGGATTTGCAGATATGTTCTAACTTTAATAAACTGTACCAAATAGTTTAATTCTAATGAATGTTAATATTCTACGTTAGTAAATTTTATTAGACTAGATCAAATTAAAAGTAAAAATTAGCAAGTAGTCTATTCGTTTAAAAGAGCTGAATGTAGCTAATAGTTGACCAGCCATCTTAACTTCCGCATCTGCTATATTGGCAATAAGTAAACAGCAATGTACTTTTCTAAAGTGCTTCTAGTTTCCTAATTTTTAACTAAAATGCATAGTTTACTTTTGTTAATTAATTATCATTTCATTGCTGTGGTATTTAAAAACTTTCAGAATGTATTACAAAAGATTTTTAACAGAGCGGAAACAATAATCGGTCATTTCAACCTTAGCGTTTGAGTAATATTAGAAAAGTGTGTAAAATGCTAGGGAATTCGAGTTATAAACATTAATTTATAGCTGAAATATATGTGGAACAGATTTATATACTAAAGGTGGTATATTGATTAAACACTCACGAGGGGGGAGGCTTACGTTCCAGCAGTGGACTACCTTAGGCTGATAATGATGATGATGAAGATAAAACATTTAGTAAAATTCCTGTTTATTTAATTATTAAGTTATAGCGAATATTGTCTATGTATTTATGTATGTATGTATGTATACTATATATAGTATATTGTCTACGCCTTCGATTATTGATTGTTCAATGCAATTATCTCATAGATAAGTATTAAATTAGAGGACACCGACCAGAACATTTTAATCTATCCTTTTCAAGTACATTTCATTTCAAGTTCAAATAAAACATATTAAAATAACTCAATAAGCTATTCTAATAATATCTATTTACATTGTTACTATGTTAATTACGTGGCAATTGTCATACATATTAACAAATATTGAGACGATATCGATTGTATTAAATTTAAAATTGCTTTATCTCTAAAAAAACTCTTGTTTGAAAATTTATTAAATCAGTGACATATTTCAATCTAATGTAATCTGAATAATTAATAAGGAATTCTATTAAATAAATAAGTGGAGCAATGTTAAAGTTTTCATTAATGTTGTTATGATTAGTTCAAAAAATTAAGAGCTTATTGAGTGTAGGCGTGCCTTCAAAATATTTTGTTTACATTACTTTTTGTTTATTGTACCAAAGAGCCATTGCGCTATTGTGGTACTCGTGTCTTTAAAATTTCTCTAATTGACTTATTAAAACTTCTTCTAAATGTAAAATACAAGTCACGTTTATCATCTGGGTGATATCTCCTATATTGTATTTAATTCTGCTGTAAAAGTCAATGTAACGTACGCGTAACATGTTAATATTTCATGCAAATGTAATCGTAACTTTTTATGATAGTTATTAGCAAGCTTGTGGGCGCGAGGACGAGGTGTCGCTCAGTGCCGCCCCGCCGCCGGCAAGGGCCGCGGCTGCCTTACTGGCGGCGTGACGTCAGCGGCGGCTCGCACCGGACATTAACTACTTCTAACATTAGTCAATTACTTTAGTGAGATTTACATAGACATTTAAATAGAATACTAATAGATCT
>JAODUI010000001.1:4001411-4031120 GCA_027563995.1 Papilio gigon | reverse complement strand
CTACAAATGGTTCATGAGTGAAATAATTTAGTTATATATATGTACCGGGCTTAATTTCATATTAGTTTTTTTTGTAGGCGGCGGTGGCGGCCGCGCAACACTCAGTGAATGTGAAAGTTCTCAGCTGCTGCAGCGAGCAGTCGCGACGACTACGCGGTTGTACTCCACACACTTGGTGTATTTATTCATTATGTACAATACGTTCATTTCACTAGGGAAATTATTATGCTTAAAGTTAATAAACATTAGCAAAAGCGCGAATGTTATTAGTAAGCTCGATGACATGACATTTATATGCGAACGGTTAGGCAACACTTCCATTGGCTCTGACATATACGTGTTTTCGTAACTCCGAAAATGTCCTACATTGTGACACAAAATCAATGCGTATTAAAATTTCGATTTCACTCGAGCATTCAGAAGTGAGACTCGATAGTTGTCAGTGGGGTATAATTGCGAGTGGCCTTGAAAGGCTCGCGTCGCATTGATTACATTCTTAAGTCATTTGATGCAAGGAAATCACGTTCTGTGGGAATAATTACTTAACTTTTGCTACGACACGAAGCTCGAGACGACACGTTTGATGTAACTTCACTATTCACTTTTTGTGAACCGACAACCGTCGACGCAACCACCGATAATTTGGAGATGCGCCGATGTGAGATCGCATCGCGTATGACGTCGCGGAATATGTGAGGACTGAAGGCGTAAGTAAAATGGTTAGAACTCACCGCAGGCGAATATGAGACACGCGGCCAAAGTAGCGACACGGGCGTAGCGCGCCATGACGGGATCACAACAGGTCGCTGCGCGGCCAACGTGCGGTTAAATAGTGGCCTCAATCTGCGCCCCGCGCGCCCCTCTCGCCGTTGCGCTTACACTTCTGCTGGCACCCTTTGCACTCATCCTCTGTGAAACACCTGCATCTTCCAGCGGGATGAGTAATGTATTGGCAACATTAAACATTTGTACGTCGCGTCTTGAACAATAAACGCTCGCCATAGGCGCTGAACATCGCTGTACCATACACTCAGCTTGCACTCGGCTCGAAGACCTGTTAGTTCAACATTTGATAGCTTGCAAACATTCGTTGACATATGACTAGTCTCCGATACATTCAAATGCAGGTCGATTCTAAGATGTCCGAATATGTTTTAAGCTTATGTCGGTTTATGTAATACTCTAGTTGATAAATTATAAGATTATCTAAAAAGGTCAATGGGCAACTATCATTTCGTTATTTTGGCGAATTGAGTTGGCCGCTTCTCGTTTATCAACTTACTGTAAAAAGTGACCCAAAAAATTAAGTATAGTAAATAGAATTAAAACGCTACCGCTGGTTATATTAAGTAAGTAACACGCAGTTCTGAAAAAAAAGTAAGCTGTAAACAACAGTGTTTAATTTTAACTTAGAATGAGAGCGTATTTTATATTTAAGTAAAATGTTACTCAAATCTCTCACTTTTTTGAAACACTTGGATCGTCAAGCTAAGATATTTGCAAACTGACATTATGTTCACGAGCGTAAATATTATATTATATTGTATAAATATTATAAATCCCCCTTGAAGGCTGTACACTAATTTCTTTGAATCGTTTCATAAAATGCGGAAGAAACTACTGCCTCATGGAGATAATGTTATATGCTATAAAAATGTACGCTTGTCATATAAAATTGAAGAATATTTTATGGCACTATTTATTGATTAACTATTTATGTAAGTTAAATAAGTCGAAATTATAAAACTGAACTACAAAAATCAAATCAATTCATACATGGATGTAGGCAAACGTTTATAAACAGAGCTTAATTCTTTAAACATATTATTCCCGTTACACGATCAAATTAATCCCGGACATTAGTTTTAGTAAGATCAGAAGAAACCTTGTGACATTTTTTTTTAATGTTGCGTAAAATATTCTCACCGTCACGTCGAGTGCATTGTCTTACTAGTGAAGTGGCTTGCAGTGGGTGAGAAGCGCCTATTGCGATCATTACATTACTGACTCATCAAAATGTTATATTCATTATAGGACATTTAAGTACTTATAAAAACGGCTATTAAACCAGTCGAGACCGACACCGATTTACACGTGAGTTAAGCCGTTTTTATTACTGTTATAGTGAAATGTCTCACAAAAGTTTTAATGATTTAATATAGGATATTGTTATGGAAATTATTATTATACAAACGATTACCATGGTTATAAAATATGTGAAAATGTTAACCTGACAAATTAGTAACAAACCTTGTAACCTTTTTAAAAATAATCCGTAAATACAGCGTATTTAAAAACACTCGTGTATGCCAATCATTACGAAAAATCATAATGTAGTCATTTATTTATTAAGAGAAAAAAGTTAAATTTCTGGAAATAAAAACAAATGAAGACTGTAGCTACTGTATACATCAGTGAGGCAAAACAGTAATTTCATCTCCAACAATCTTACAATTTCATGTTCAAAATGGTGCATACGAAATATATATTATTTAAATATATTTCAAAGGTAACTAATAGTCTTTCAATTTCTCTCAAGAACACTTCAAATTATAAGCAGTATTTGAGGTATTTATTAGATACTACATTTCATAGTCACCCGAATGGCTTGATTTACTAGTTGAGAGAAGCTTAGTCACAGAGCAGTTTCGTGATTCAGATTTACTTTGACAAGAATCAATGTTAGAGTACCGGAACTTCTAATGAAATTTCAATGTGTGATCACTTTGATTAATCTGCATATGAAAATTGTAAAGAGTACCTAAACCTGATGTGTTGTTTGAAAATATAAATGTCCAGTTTGAAAATATTTAAGTCTATATCTTAGTAGTCGCATGATCGTGCAAAATGAAAATCCGTGAGCTTAAGTCGTTTTTGGATCAGCGCTGTATGTGCTTTGCTCTAAGGTAATATAACGAATGAGGATAATACTAAATGAATAGAAAAGCTTGAAGATATTGCTTTATTTAATAAAATTATAGCCCATGAGAGGATCTATTAAGACGATAAAGTATAGCATTTCCAAAATCAATAGATATAAATCACAGGAAAGACCTCTTTACTAGAGAAATTCTTAGAATACTCAGTAAATCTACACTACCAATATATAATACGTAGATTAGTAATATCACCATTCAATATTCTACTAAATGTATTACATTACAATTGCTGTAAGCAACTTAAAACAACCTGTAAGAACATTAGTCTAAATGACAATAAAAATGCAGGCACCTAAACTCGGTACCTACCTAGCACAAACTACATAGGCTAAAACTTGTAGGCGTCTTCGTAAAGCAGTTTCTACCACATTCATGACTTATACGCTACCACTAGAGTTGCACAACACACTTATGCAGCTGCTTATCAATGCAGCGCAATGCTACCAAAACTAGAATACAACCTAATACCGAATAGCACTTCAGTTATAAGATATTTGACTACATTCTAGTAGATGACGCAAAACTAAGTACCGACAGATGTATCCGTAAACAGAATGTTATGTAATTATAATCAGAGAATCGGCGCACGCGCATCACTGTGTCATAACATTCCATTTCGGCGAGTGAAGATGACAGCTTCTGCAGAATATGCTTCATAATATCTGAATAATTTATTGCAGGATTGTAAATATGAAACACTAGTAACATTTAAGAAACTGGTTAAAACTGCAGGCTTTGGAAAAGGCTGCTTTTAACATACATAGAAACATGGATACAGGTTCGATGGATCTATATTCTTTAATCATTGTTTATGATTTTAAGAATATTTATTTGAAAGACAAACAAACTAATTGGCGACGAATTTACAACTTTATAATTGTTGAAATTAAAAAAATATAAACAAAACCCGTCCCATCTTTGTTTAATTAATTATTACGGTTTCCAATCTAAATATGAATATTTATTGATTAAAATATGCATCTGCAACATACGCACGTATCTAACTTGTAGCTATAAAAAGTTTAGAAACTACTTAACATTATCATAGTTCATTTTACGAAAAATACGATATTTATGTTTTTATTACGCTTTATTACATAATTATTGCTGAAAGCATAATGCTCCATCTCATCACATATCATAAGTTACACAAGTCCTGAACTCCTCGCCGATATTCATCACGCCTATATCCACATGAAGGTAATTATCTGACCATATACATATAAACAAATGAAATCGAAAAATTTGTTCGTAATTCGAAACTAATATTTTCACATTTAGAGGTGACGAGTTTACATTACTTATATATTAAAAAAAACATTTTTGTCTGTGACAAACGATATGTTACTATAATTAAATAAATTATATTATGTTACAGCCAGGATCAATTATTACATTAAAATTAAACTTTCAAGGAACATATAAAAATGCATACTAATTTGTTAAATTTTAAAGATAATTATAGTGATGTTTTAGGAAGTAAGTAACGGTCTGTCGACGTCGACGTCAGTACCGGTGTCGGCGGCGGCGTGCGCGGGCGGCTGCAGCTGCGCGCGCTGCAAGGCCGTCGCGTCTCCGTTGGACAACAACGCATCAGTAGCGTGCGCCTCGCTCGGATCCTCAATCTGCATTAAATAAAAGTAAATTATTAACGATCGATCACAAAAGAAAACCAACGCAGCATCGGACTATTGTACAAAGGAATTAATCATCGTAGTTACCCACAGCTTATGCTCTGGGTCATTGACTAATGTTTGTAAAAAACTGTAAGATAAAATGAAATCGGAATCTCAAAGAAAAAATCATTTCGCATATTAAGATATGTAATGAAAGGCCCTCTAATGAGAGGGCTATCTTTTTCTGATGGTTTTATAAAGTTTACAATAAATACAAAATATTATTCAGTCATGATTCATTAAGAATCGTGAATACAATTACCTTGAAAATCGATTAGTTTAAATTAAAATACGAATAAACGTATGATCTGTGACCTTCAGCGGACAGCATCTTTAGAGCTACACATCAAACAGGACTCTATAAATGATATAAAACTAAAGTGAAAGGTATTTGAACACAACACGTCACACATTGTTCTCGCCAACTTCTCATAGTTAATGTGAAACTAAAACTAGATGATAAATTTGATTGAATATAACAGGGATATATTAAACTGTATGCAATGTTAATAAGAATAAACTTCATAATAATCCCAGATGATCCGCGGCCATTCTCTTGTTGTTTCTTGTTGATAAGAGGTATCACAACGCGCAGTTTAGCCAGTCAGGCCGACGTATGGAAAATCGGCCTGTCCGGGTAGACTGTACGCTGCGTACCATAATCTTGCCTCCATCAAAATATATACATGCTATAACTAACATCTTAAAGTGTAGTATCTTACATAAGATATGACATTTTCATAGGCAGTTATCTAACCAATTTCATAAAATAAGGACACGAGGTAGGAATTGGAAAGTGCGAGCATATTGTCAATACTTCATCATACTTTATCGCATACGATAAATATGGAAGAATTAAAATGTTTGAACTTGACTGCAGTCGCGGAGACGGCGGCGCACATTTTATGTAAGTGACCTGAGCACATCCGTGGTGCTTAACTTGAAAAATATCTTGTGTTTCATTTATCAAAGTTAATTTATTACTGGCCCTGCCTTAATTGCCTTAGAAAAAATAGCCAACCAACTAATAATCAAGCATTATTTATAAAAAAAAAGAAAATAAATTAAATAAGAGTCTATTGTTAGGTACCACGGCTTTTTCTGGTCCGGTGATGGAGTCGCGTTTGCCTTGCAAGTAATAAGTCATCAGCTGCCCCTTGCCTTTGACCGCCACGAGGCCGCGCTGCTCAAAGTAATACCCGAAACACTGGAGAATTTGACAAGTTTCTTCTGTCACCTAGAGAAAAAAACAGATCGTCCAAATGTACCTAATAAGATAAAACTATTGTATGCGCTTAAAATTTAAATTACTAAATATCTATTAGGTATGTGGAAAAATGGAAATGAGAATTATGTAAATATTGTTTCAATTTATCGCAAGGCCATAGTTCGTATCCGAATTCGTTTTTCCGAAATTCTTTGATGTATGTTTTAAATAGAAAGTTCAGAATTTTAATACCTGTATACATCCTGCTTTGCCCGTACTCTCCATACGAGATGCGACGTTGACGGTATTGCCCCATATGTCGTAGTGCGGCTTGCGGGCGCCAATCACACCCGCGGTGATCGGCCCATGATTAACTCCCAGACGTAACACGAAGTGATTGAACGACTGTTCATTGATGGCTGTCAAAACTCGCTGCAGTTCCAGTGCGAATTCTACGAGGCACGCGAGGTGAGCCCAGCGGACTAGCACACCATCTGACGGCTAACATTGGAAACGAAAAGCCTTTTTAATATACGAAGTGCATAAGTCATCATCATTAACCTGGCGTTTTACTTATGGATAGGCTCAGTATGTACATTCTTCCGTACATACTTACATACATCTCTGTCACCCGTCATATTTGAACTCACACACTTCTTACGCATATTCTCTTTTACACAGTCCATCCAAACCTTCTTCGTTCTTCTCTACCTTTATACATCCACATTCAATCTCTTCACCTCCTTGTATATGTACTCATCATCTCTTCTCATAACATGTCCATATCACGATAACCATTTGCTTCTCATTTTTTATATCATAAAGTAATTCTCAGTTTATAAAATAACTTACAATAACAAAGCGGAGCAAAGTTATTTGCGCATTTAAGTACACTACCAAATCAGAATTTGTAGTCGCAACAATTTCATTACCTGCAACTGACGAAGGTAAACATGACGCCAATGTGTCCTTTAGTTTTTTTAAATGGCCTTGAGTTATTTAAAGAAGAACATTAGGCCATTCAATTCAACGATAAACAGGTTTGTAGCAAATAAAGTCGACAAGAGATAAATCTACAAGTATAGTTATACTGTGGTCCTAGTGTTTGTGTACCACGACGTAATTTAATATTATTTGTTGCTAGTGTTTGCTCATTGCTCGAAACTGGCTCACAGTTCAGTACTACAGACGTTCTTTTTTATTATCTTTGATTCAAATTAGTTTTAGCACTTCTCCATATTACCATTGTATCAAAATTCACATTCATAACTCCATGTTTATAAAACGGATACAAGATTTACGAAGAACGCATATTGTGGATGACACTGGGGAAGGTCTGTGTCCCGCAGTGAGCAGACAATGGCTGATGATGATGAAGATATTATTACAATATAGTTGTATTAAAATTATTTTGAATATTTAAAACCATGTAGAGAGAGTACGTCGAGACATGTGTTGCCACTTACAAAGCGTACTTTCTACTTGCAATTAAAAAAAGACTGTCGACGTAGTTCAAATAAGATGGATGATTGACATTGACGTTGTGAAGCCTTAAGTAAAGTTTGTTTTAGCTGTCTGCTTCTACTTATTTTATACATACTATATATATACTTACTTACTTAAATCTTTTTCTTATATGATTATGAAATATTGAAATGGGCGAGAGTTCGAATCCCGTCATTCGACTATTGTCGTCTACCATAGCCTAGAGCTTATTTGGAGTGGTAAAAGAACAAATTAGTAAATTAACAAAAATGTGCTAATCGTTTATAAATTTAAAAAAAATAATAATTTCGACTTACACCCAAGTATAAAAGTAAACAAAATTATTGTAATATTTGAGAGTCAATTTCCTCGAGGAAAGGCACATTAGCGTTAGCCTACATTTGAAGTCTTAAAAATAATTCCAAAAAAGTCAAACATTTTTATCCTTTACCTGCATGTGTCGAGTGGGATTTAGGCCTGAAGCAGCCATGTACGTGGAACTTATAGTTTTGATCTTTATTATATCCTTGCTGAACTTGGAATCTTCCAGTAACTGAAATAATAATAATATGATAATACAAATAAAGACAATAATAATAACGAACGCATCCGCAGGCCAAGGTTTAAAAATATCATATGCAATTTAATCCTTACCAGGTCAAAGTCAGAGATTACTTCGTTCAAAAACCGCAGACATTCCAGCCCTTGATTGTTGACAGTTTCTTCAGAATAGAATTCTACAATAAAATAATACATCTATTTAAGATTCATTGGTATTGTGTAAATTAAAATTCAAATATATCAAAGATGGATACAACGTTAAAAACATTTTCTTGGCGCAACAAAAACTAGCTATGATATTATTATCAACAGTATCTCTACATAATGATAAAGTTGAACACTCGCTAAATGCAAGTAGCGACATCTATTGGCGCACGCTGTAATATTTAAATGTTACATACAAAGCACAAAGAGAAAGAAAAAAAAACAATTTACACATATGAATAAAGTATAAAGTAGTGCACATTGAGATATATATATTGAGATGGCTAGTCACGTATGTTTCTAGACAGAAAACGCACGTATAAGGTAAAAATGTCTTTACACATCGTAACCTTGTTGCGAGAAGTATCTAAGTCTGCTTGTCACCTTAGTATTAAGTTAATTAAGCCCTTTTCCAATTACGTTGCAATACGTTTTATACCTTCTTTTACACAGATATAAGTACAAGTCATTTTCTGAACAAAGACGTCTTGATTTGCATAGCATTTAGAAGCGTTGCACTAACACAAATGCATTAACGTTAGTCACACTTCACGTTTATTGACGTACAAATAAACCTAGAGTGTAGTTTAGAAAGTTAAATGACTTAAGACCGGAGATGGATCAGTAAGTAAGGTGTACGAATAAGGTTAAGTAGACTTTGACGTCATTAAGAGGTAAAATAATTGTTAGACCATCATCAGCTTTTGCCTGCCCACAACTGGACATACACCTTCTCCAATGTCTATTATACAATATTATTGTGAAATATAAATAAGAGAAGGCCGTGTCTCCTGTAACACAGGTTTTCCTAGCACAGGAGACAAGGACCAAGGAGCCAAATCAGATACCATTGTGAACTTTAGGTCCAATAATCATTTTTTTTATACAGTAATGACCGCAGTCAAATCTTGTTTAACACGCCAGTAATGAATCGTGTTCAAAGTTTTTTTGCTGATACTGATCATAAATCATTTGTAATCTAAATGCGTTTAACGCAAACAAGTGTGATTCATCCTCAGCTAAAATAAACTTCTTTGTTCACTCAAACTGTTAAGTACGTTAGTGTATGCTTAGAAGTAAAAAATATTGCCTAGAAAAAATAGCAGAAGATTTTATTCTAAGAAATGTTTGTTGCACACTGCATACATCATTAAGAAGTATTCAAATGTTCACTTTTTTATTAGCAATGTTATTCTATTAGAAAGCAGACACGAAAAAAATACCACGATTAAAGTAAAATTATATCTTCACAAAGGTCACGTGAGTTCAAGCAGGACTAAATGTCTATATAAAGATCGCTTGTAGCATAAACCTGAAAAGTTGGGCATGGAGGCGAAGAGCACGCCGACCTCGGCGTAGCTCTGGCTGTAGAGGTCACGGTGGTGGTGGCGAGCGCCCATGAAGTGGCTGGCCACGTGCGGCGGCAGCACGTTGTGCACCAGCGCCTGGTTGCGCCGGCGGAGGTCGCTCGCCTGCTCCGCCTGCGCGCGCATGCGCTCCCCGCGCGAGTGCCGCGCGCGCTCCAATGACTCGCTCTACCGTTACATATAATTTTACTAATATGATAAATGAGAAGGTTTACATTAATGGATATTTGTTATTAATAGGTACTTCCAAAACGGCTTAAGGTATCTGGGCAAAATTTGGCATTTGGAACTTAGTTTGCTATTTTCATTATAATAATACTTATCTAATTAATGATGTAATGAGCTAATACATTATATGTTCTTGGAATTTAACTCACGTAACGATTATATACCAGAAGTGCGACTACTATGATGAACAACATGACGATATTTCTGGCGCTGTGGAGCTGTGTTCTGCAACAACATGTATCAAATCTTACTAATGACAGTAAAAACAATGCACATATTAGTTTAGTCCAAACTGTGAGTAGCGAGCATAGAAGATCTGTTTAAATATGTGAATCATTCTTCACTACAAATCAGAACTTTGGGGCCTATAATTAGTACGTGGTTGTCCTGTCCATGTGCTAGTGAGACTACCTTACCATTTATGCTTTACTGCCTATGCTTCTTTATACAGCTCTATGTTTATACATAAGTGGATTTTAAGAAGCAAATTGGCATTTCGTACAGTATGTTTTCAGTTCTACATTTGATAAATATATTAGGTTGTCAGTATGTAATGTTATTTGACTGTAAAAAATAAAACGAGTTTAAAATTTTGCAACATTCCATGTGGTTATAAAGAAACAAGTTTCAATAAACCTTTGCTATTTTCAAGCAATGATGCTGTGAGGATAGAAATGCAAATTGCAAAATCGCCTGTCATAACCTCAAACCTGCGAGACTGCACGGATTACATAAACGTCGCTACAAACACATTGCCCAATCTCCCAGCACTGAACCTATTGTATACACATTACAAGCTAAATCTATTATTACCATAGAGAATGTCATTGAAACAATTTCTATTTATTAATATAAATTTAAAGTAGAAAAAGCCTACAAACCGTTTAAGGTATCACAAATATACAATAGTATGATTTTTAACACGAATATATATAATTGTAACATAGAAAATTTCTTATTATTAATAGTAGTTTGAATAATAACATTCGACAAAAATGTTAAACAAAAAATATGTACGTGAACATAATAAATGAAGCTAGGCTTACCGATACTAATATTAAATTTTTTGAAAGATAAGGCGAGCAAAAATACTTTGATTACGGTATGCTATTAAAAGCCTTTATAAAATATATGTCAAACAACCGTAACAAGTTATAACAATAGTCGTTGGACATAGCACAGCAGTTTCGATTAGTTTTGTCACACTTCGATTGCATTTCACTTATAAGACACATAAATATTTTTTATACAACAGATTAGGAAAGAATTAATTGAATATACTAAACGTCGTCACGAGCCTCTATTTCATAAAACTATAAAGTAGACGTGATTTTTTTGTCGCAATTATTGTCGACTTGTACTGTTGACAGAGGACGGGGCGGAAATGAAGTCTATATATCCCCCCAATGCGTTCTCTCCCCAGCTAAATCCACTTATCCTTCCCATTCTTTACTTATGAGAAAGGAATGAAGTGGAAAAGGACGAAAATTTTAGTTTCCAACGCGTACTCATCCGTTCAGATCGTGCTTACGTAAATGGTCATCATTGGCATTATTAACACGTTTATGCAATTTTATCAATAAATTAAGAAAAGAGCTTACTAGCCATATTGTAAGTCATAATTTAGTCACGTACTTACATTACATTGAGGAGTTGATCAGAGTGGTCTGTTGTGTTGGCATGTAGCAGGGCGTCGTAAGGGTCGCGGGCATAGTTGCGTGGCGCGAGTAGGTCGGGCGCATAAAATACGGGTAGCACGTGCATTATTGCCAAGGCCACCAGGAAAGCAGAGCGCAGCGCACCGCCCGCCGCTGCTGGCCACAGTGTGCAGCACGCCGCTCCCGCGCCCATCTTCATATACAAAACATTATTTTATTAGTCGAATGACGGGATTCGAACCCTCGAAATCCGTCCGTTTATAAAGTGGCAAGTTACATGGTAATAGTATGTTGGATGCATGCAGCGCCGCGCCCCGCCGCGCGCCGGCGCGTCCTCTCTCAGCCCGTCCGCGGACAGCGCTATGTCGAAATCTCCGCAGATCACCTTTGAAACATGTCGACATACTATTAACAGAACGGACACACTTCACAGAATTAATTAATCCAAATAAATAATTATACAAATGTTTTGAAGTGTCGAAAATGTATGTTATATTTTGTTAGTAAAGCTTACGTTTTGACAAATAAAACTGTTAGGAACTACTCATATAAAACCAATTACATAGATAAAAACAGCAACATGTTATTTCCCATGCCAAAAATATTCGTAATCATCAAACAGCTGTAGAGGAACAACGTATGCTTCCGATCTAAACTTCTACTGTATTAAAAAAAAAAACGAAGTTTATTCGCAAATACTCCGGTGGCATAATATTATTGATCAAGGCTATCTCAGGCTAAAAGTTCCACGAAAAACGATATAGGTACTTTTGTAAAATTAAATTTACGTGCGCCAATATTTTCCTTAAAAAAAACACGTATGATGACAATTTTTGTTACTACATTGACTGTACGTTTTGATTTAAACACGTTAGGATTTTGTTTAAACTTTTTTCGCTTATATGCTGTGAACATGATAGCCTAATTAATAACGACAGTTATTACATAGTAACTAGAACTAAGTGAAATAAAACAAAATGAAGAGAATGTAACAGTGTATAGAATCAGCGCGGCACAGCTAGTTAGGCAGCGGCAGCTAGATGAGGGAATTTGTTTCTTCACGTACCATGGTAGCAACATTTGCGGTTATGAACATCATCACGTTGAAAATGCTGCATGTTAACTTCCACAGCGGGCTTACTGTCTTCTTCTATAACCAAATTAAAACAAAATATGAATTCAACTGTTTAAGATAGTGCAGTTCATTAAAAATTCGGCTTACATGTCGCTGCGATAAGCAGGTGCGTTGTCGCCGCTGAGAATTCGATTGGAAAGTTCTGTCATTAAAAGAAAACTCACCTTTCACTGTGATTTTAGAAACTTTTCTATTAGAATACATCGATCACGGTACTCTCTTAAACATGTTTAACGTTTTTATACGTATCACATTTGTATCAAAGCACAACATTCAAGATATCGTGATCGCTAACATTGCATAATTCTTCATTTTTAATATCACCCCTCAATTTAAAAATTAAGTTATTTCTTGTAAATGTATATTAACTGCTACAGTTAAGAGTATTGAACCTTTAAATAACATCAAAAAGATTATAATCAATACAGGGCAACTTAAAAGTTGTCAACCTTAAACTGTGTGTATTTGTAGCAGGCGTAATAGAGAACGTTGACGAGGCCGGTCTCCAGCTCGAGCGCGAGGTAGACGGCGTGCAGCGACCAGGCGGGCGGCGCGGCGAAGCTGGCCACGGCCGCCACCGCTGGCAATAGCACCAGCGGGGGCGCAGCCACCGCCAGCGGACACGCGTCCCTGCGATGAGTGAACGCAGACTCCGTCTCGCTGGACTTGAACGTGAGGCAAACGGTCGTCGCGTCTGCTAGTTCTCTACAAAAATTCATCACAAATCAACTCATGCTCAGATAATGCAACAGAGACACATTAATTTCATTAAAATTTGACGATCACTTTCCGTATTAGGTACACTTTTAAATATATGATAGGACTAATCGATCAGAGAGTGATTAAGCAAAAAAGACAAATTGCATTACCAGATCAAGATCAAGGCTCATGAAAAAGGCGAAGAAAAACAAATGCAGCAATTTAAAATACACGGCGTAAAATGTAAATATTTTGATACATAGACGAGACATGAACGCATTCAGTATAGAAACGGACTTACTTATCGTCGTCTCTATTAACGAGTTCTTCTTCTAACATGGCGAGTATTTTCGATTCTTCGTTGTCCTTGCTCTCGTCTTGCGGCGATAGAACCTACGGATAATGTACGAAGCGTTTCCATGTAATCGACGAGCAACAAATTTCTATGGACGCTTTTGATGTACATAGCCAGCTCAAAAATTGCTAGAAGGGCGAATTGGAATGAATGGCATCTCTCTTTGAAGCGGATGGTCATCATACTCTACAACTAACAAGGCTATATTCAATACAAAATTGTTACAGTACATTTCTATATTGAGACGTTTCAATAGTACATGGATGGACGGAGGTGTCAATACTGGGTACTTACCGAGTCCTCGTCGTCATCCCGGAGATCTGATAGGGTGTCCGCACTGTCACTCGCCTCCGCGCCCTCACCTTCCGGCACATTTCTTTCTTCAGCAACAACAACGCCGCCGCCGCTTGCACCGCCTCCGCCGCTCTGGAACTATAACCGAAAAGAATGTTAGTAAATTATAGAATAAGCAATATTATTTAAAAATAATTAGAAGCCTCGACTATTATCGTATTAATGAATTTCTGCATTATGAATGTTCTGAAAAATATGTTATCACCAGTTTATTATTCCTCCTGCAGGTATAGGGCGTAGTCAGTTCAGTTTGTTAATTTCGAAATCATTCAATTTTTAGTTTAATATTGTATTAACTTACCGGTTTAAGGACTCGAACTATAAAATACGTTTTGATGCCGGCCTGACGCAACATTTCCTCACGCCGCTCCCCGTACGCGGGTTCCACTTCGAACTCATCATTGAGAAAGCTCAAAGTCATCTCAGAGACGTGCACGCGTCTGTAAATTATCGATTATCATTATTTAACTTCAACTCGTAACACTCTCATATCCAACAGATGTCCAACTAATGAAGTGCTCGTAAAAGTTATTTGACTCTCCAATTAGGCCGTAAAATGTGCTGACAAGGTCACTCCATTCAGCTGTACATAAAAGGTCAACATTAAAGTGTTGTTTTAATTATCAAACTAAGTAATGTCACATACATATCAATCATCGATGTAAATTTAAATACCCTATAGGCATAGACATATAACCTTATACGGAGTGTGAAAGTGATGCGTAAATAAGCGCTCTGAAGGCCACTTTTTGCATATAAACTTCCTCATTTCCAATACAAAGGGACATTTAGAGAAATGACACAAGAATACATGTCAAACTTGTATGAATACTATATATGAGTTATATTTCTATCCAACCCTAGTATTAGTCATTTAGGACATATCCTAAATAACTACATAGTATAGGTATAAAATGACCTCTGGGCGTTAGGCGGCTGCTGGGATTTACTTTATTCGGTCAGTGAAAGCAATCGATTTTTCGCTCGTAAAAGTCGAAGTCTTGTGTTCGATAGCAGTAAACATATAACAAAACGTTTTAAAAACTGTTTCATTTAACTTTAGTACGTTGGGAAGGTTTTACTTAGTAAAGTATTTAACTATTCAATTTGTTATTCATGATAACGCAGGCTGCGATTGGATGCGCAAGGCGCGATCGATAGTTTGAGTGGAGGAATTTACCGGGAGCCAGACTACCGCCGGCAGCTTCACGAAACTTATCAAACATGTTATACTATCTACAAACGATTCAAATCTTTCAATATATCACTTTATACGAGATATAGATAATTTTTTTTTTTTCAAAATTTGCTATATTGTATAACCAAAAAAATCCCTCCTAATTGTAATAGCAAAACATCCAACTAGTTTCTTTTAATAGAGTCCACAGTCCATCTACAGAACAGTTTTGGTGATGATGATAAATAAAACTTTGCGTTACGCTATTTAATACATACTTTTTTTTCCTTTCGTAACGTTTTCTTAGTTACATTAAATAAAAAAAATGTTAGAAGACAAATCATTTTAATGGGGTCTTTAAGTATGTACATTTGAAGAGATAGCTTTAAAGTAAAGTCTTTGCTATATTACTTAGCATAATTAAACAGCATATGGAATAATAACTTATTCTCATAGCCCTAAGATTTTAGCTTTCATTTGTCCAGATGGAATATTTGTTTAAGTACCAAGTAATTTATATTTGAGTAATGTTTGTATTTTACACAACTAGCAACAGTTGTTGCTAGCTCCCATGCTAGTATTTACGTTTGTTTACGTAATAAAGAAAATAAATGAAATGGTGGTCTAAAAATAACAAAAGCTTAATTACAGTGCGTTGTTTCACGTACTCATAAATATTCGCAAGTTCTCATAAACATGCCAATACGCTGAGCCCGTACAGAATAATTTGTTAGGGCTGGAATACGGTCAAGGGCAAAAATAAGGTCATCATTGCAAGCTTTTTAATAACAAATTAAATTAATTTTGCATTACAAATATTTGACACAACAATCTATTGCAGATGATTCATCAAACGTACATAATATTGATGTCAAAAGCTCCCTTAATGCATATCGGTTTTATTTAAAATTAAAGTTTTCACTTTTAGTTGAAAAAATAAAAATTCTGCGCCACGGTAAAGAATATAGGTTTTGGGGCCAAGTTTAAAATTGTCTTTTGCACGTCGCCCTCTTCAACGCCAGACATCGATCCGCCAAGTACTAGATAAGCTTTGTAAGCGCTTTGTGCTAAACAGGGAGCTGCATATTTCAGAATAAAATCTTATCATTTCATTAGAAAAATATTTTTATAGCATTTTTATACATTGCGGAATAAAAACATCTACAATGTGGGACAAAAATACACGATGTTTCAAATGCTATGGACACATGTATTCTATATAAAGCGGGATAATAATAAATTAGCTTTCCCTTACATATGTCTATTAAAGGTCTTAACGGCTAATGGACGATATAATTTTCAAAAATAGAATCATACATCGTTTATATGTTATAAAATTATTTTTTACACATGGATTGAATAATATACGTGATTTTGAAGTAGAATAAATTGAATAAACGATACGTTTTTATTATATGTAATTTAAATGAATGAAATAAATAAGTAATTTGTAAAAATATTGGACGTTTCAGATCTATGAGGTTTGGAATGTATCGACCCTTAAAGAAGAATGAGTATTTAAAAAGTTGCATCGCGTCGATCGCAATGCGTGATGTCACCAGGCACAAGAGAACCAGGTTGCAACATCGAGAAAGTTATCAATTTATTTCGACGTTACTAATCCCAATATGCGACGTTGAAAAGTATTTCATAGACGTAATCTCATAATATTAAGTTATGAATATAAACATAAAAAATTATTAATACAAAGTTCAATTTATTATTAATAATTTATAGAAGTTACAAAACGTATTTTACACAAAACATAAATTGAGACGTAATAACATTGACTGATTTAAAAATATTGAAAACGAGTTGAAGTTAAACCATAGTAATATAACTTTTATATTACAAAACTTAGACTAGACCTTTAGCAAATAACTCAGAAGGCTGACAGAACGTAGTTACGCTTCTGGAATAACTAGGTTTTCATTAATGTATTTATGTTTATTTTCCTTTCATGTAATATATCTAAAATGCATATAAAATTAAATAATTATAAAATAGGCATTTCCGCAGACTGTGGAAGGCATTGGAAAAGGTCTATGTCCAACAGTTGGCAGACAGGGGCTGTTGATGATGATGATGATGATGCTGGCAAATGCTAAGTTTATGAATTGTTTAAGAATATTCAAGAGCTAAAATTAGAATTTTTATAAAGAAAGTGTGATAAACTCAAACTATAGTTATTGTGAAGGCTAAACAGAAATGTATGTCATTTCACAAATATACATTGTAGAATGTTTTTGAACCAAATTCCTTGACACACTTAATATGAGAGTTAGAAAGAACCCTTTTGTCGTATGATAGTTGTTTGAACAACTTATATGCATTTCTTTTCTGACTGCGGCGTATTATTGAAGTAAGAAAATAGTTACCCAGCCATTCCACTGCTCTCCATCTTGTTGGCAAGTTCGACATCGCGCGAGTAGACGTCGAACTGCCACTGCCTCTGACCCAGCACCCCGGCCAACACCGCCCCCGTGTGTATGCCCACGCGCATGTCCACCGGCGAATTGGTTATTTGTTGTACATATCTGAATAACGATATATTTGTTTAAAAAAAACAAGGCATTGGAATTATACTCCTAAACATTTAAAAACCTTAAAAGAAGGCGAAAATAGGAATATTATATAACAAACAAACTGAATTCCGAGAATTTAAACGGATTTTAACGTTTTATTCTTATTTAATGATTTGATTTGAATTTTTAAAATTTTGGAACTTTAAAAAAATCAGATATTACACTAATTAAATGTACCTACTAAATTTTGATCCAAATCAAAACTTTCTGGGCGTACGTTAGAATTTGTTTTATTTCCTCTTTTGACCTTATTAGTTTAAAATAATTTGTATAAGTTTTATTAAAAATATTGCTTACTTTATCGCTTTGACCATGGACAGTCCCATGTGAACACAAAGAACCGCATGATCGGGCCGCTCCAGCGGCGCGCCGCTAATGCAGTAATAACAATCTCCCAGGATTTTGATTCGCAGTTGATTGTATTTCTGCCAATTAAATAAAAAAAATAATACCTCCAAGAAAAGGTAACAAAAAGGCATAACTAATTAGACTGCGACATACCTCAGCGAGTCGATCAAAACGCGCAAATAGCTCATTTAAAATTGCGACTAGGTCTTGGGCTGAATATGTTGACGAAATTGCAGTGAAGCCCACAATGTCAGCGTACAGTATGCTGCCATAAACAAGCATCATATTATATAGATATAGACATAGATATAGTTACAGCCACTATAGTAGTTAATGATTACAATATCTCACCTAACATTTTCGTGCCGCGACATATAAATCTTTTTAAATTGCGTGTCGATAAGTCCTAATTCTTGTCTCATTTGAACAGCGACATGTTCGGGAAGCACTGACAGCAACAGTCGTTCCTAAAACACGTGTTCATAGTGTTACATTTTAATTACGTTTATTAATGTTAGACCTGTTCATAATGATAATAATCGAACCTGTTCTTTACTTTGTTGTTCGATAGTGAGTTTGTCACGTAAGCTACGTTTTGTTTCCTGGAAAGAAGTTCTCTGTTGTCGTTCTCCAATAATATACGCAACTCCTCCCAAAAGCGTAACTCCCATCAGTAAGGCACCATTTGCTAATTGCTGCATAAATTACAACGCGTTAGCGCAAAAAATTAGTGAATTTGATTTCACGGCATAAACAGTCAGCAATGTTACTTACCTGACTAAAAAAGTCTTCGGGAAGCCTCTTTTCTGTCGTGATAGCCAGGTAATATTGGACTAGGAGATAGCCCGATAATGAGACCAAACTATAGAGTAAAAGTATCACATAATGGAAGGGCAATGTGGCAACCGTGAAATATTGCAAGACGACAGCCCACCCGAGTAACTCATTGTAGGAATCACCAATGCGCCGTGACACGCTCATCAAAAGCTGTGCCCAGATGACAAGCCAGGCAATGTGATTCAGCACATAGCGTGCCTGCCGAACGAGCGCATAGATCGCTATGAGAATTATGTTGATTACTAATCCAATGCCTACGGAATTGTAAGCGAAGAAAAAGTTACTCTCGCCGGGCACAATCGCAGCGAAAATTTGAAACAGCAATCCGGTAGCAAGCAGTCGCAGGACCGCCCGTTGCCTTTGCCGCTCCGTGTAGGCCAGATAAAGTTTCTCCTCCGATAAGTCGGTGAACCTCCATGGCGGCACCAAGCACACCCAACATGTGTCTTTATTCAAGGATTGCGCTTGCATAGTTTTCTCCATGTCTATTAACATATGTCCGTTATCACTTTAGAAGCTTTGTTTTGTTTTTCAATATGGTGTAAAGATTTTTAATGCATCTTTATTTTCTTCAAGGCAACACTGTAAATAAAAGTTCTATTTTTACAAATAATAACGTGCAATCAATAAAATAAAAGCTTCACTGAATTTACACTTTTAAAATTCGGTTAATATTGAGAGTAAAAACAAATAGATTATTATCTTTTAAAAACATTTGCCTGATTACTTTAAAAGGTTAATCTACTAATAACTCTTAACGTCACGTGATATATATACAAAGCTAAACAACTGTACGTTTGTCGACCGAACTTTACTAGTAATGTGTTTAGTAGTAAAGAATGTGAAGCGGTGACTTTCCGCTGACGGCGGGCTGATCGAGGACGTCTGTACAATGAATAAATTACACGCTGAAACATTGTTCCGATGTCAGTTCATTAACGAAGTCCAAAGACATAGGTAACGCATGTTTACGTGCACAGATGGTCGCAGACTGGCCACTGGCGAGTAAGATCACTAATTCCCGCGCTGACGATCGCTACACCTGATGGATGACGCGACAGTAACGTGACCGTGAATTTGCTTCATGTACTATACGTTTTTCTTTTCATACAAACTCATGGCCATCGTTGAGATAATGTAAAACAGTATTTTGTTATAATTAGAACAAAATTGTTAAAGATTTCTTTTAAATTACCGCATATTAACGAGACTGTGCCGATATTTTATCAGAAATTCAAATGAAAATAACATTTTTGAAAACAATACCATTTTTCTTTTAGAAAAACTTCTTTATATCTTCTATGATAGAATGTAGTGGGCTATATTATGCTGGTAAGGTATCCCTAAAAATAAGCAGACCGATATGTCACGTAAATTGGTCGATCATAAAAGTCTTAATGAGTCTCTATGTTATTATCAAGGACAAATCTTATTTCCCGCATGCAACAAGTAGATGTAATCATTTGTAAATTGTAATGCCACCTTATTTGGGTATACTACGTTAGGGGAAATAAAACAATTGTCCGATTGGATCAATTAAAAAATGCCATAACTTATATAAACTTCTCCAAATAAAAACAAACATAAAACATGAGTTTTTAATAAACATTTTTCGTTAATCAGTAGGTACGTTTTAACAGAAACGATAAATAAGTAGTCTTCATTCTAAATTTGAATTGCAGAATAATATTACAGTTTTCTTTTTTATTTCATCAACTGATAAAATGTTAAATATCAAAATAGTTATGTCTGTTCCATGTCATACTAAATCATTCTAAAATATTTTTAATTTTGAAATGAACTGCATTTTCATGTTTTCTTTGGGCAATACTTCAATATGTAAAATCTACCTAATCGATTTATTATTATAAATGCGTAAGTTTGGATAAATGTTTTTTTTAAAGGTACCTGTAATATTGCTGCACGGAAATAAATGGAATCTGTTATGGACATAGGACACTGTCTGGAACGCAACGGCCACTTCCTACTTTTTATTTTTAATTACGCGCACACGAAGTCGCGGACAAAGGCTAATAACATACATACAATTCGTGGACTATTTTCATCGAATCCTAAAAAATAGTCAATAAAATAACAATTGCCATTTAATTTATTTCGTTAAATCCTTTACACTTTCAAGGCTTGTAACACTTGAATCAGATACAAGCGCCACTTCGACTCGAGGGATAAAACTTTGTATGAGGTGCCTGTCGAAACACAAAATCGATGGTCGATTGCGGTTAGTTTTTCGGAAACGTTTGTATTTTAGTATTCATTTATCTGTTCTCTATTTTATTTATGTATGTTAGTTATCTATTATTTAATATAAATAATTTTTATTAATCTATTATTCATACCTTTATTTATAGAAGACGAAAACTCATTAACATTAACGATTTATACAACAATGTTTCCCGCCGAAATTATAATGATGTAATTTTCATAAGCCTTCAGTATTGACCGATATTTTTAAGCACAGAGAGGTGGTTTGAGGAAATGTTGATTTTAAATTTCGTTGTACCGATTAAAAGCAGTTTATATATTTCAGATGGGTTTTTGATAAAGAAATTTTGGATAGTATTGAACGAGTCGGTGGTGGCAGGGTAAGCGCGGCGCGGGGACGGTGCCCGCACGTGGCCGCGCGCGACTGCCGCGGCCGCCGCCCTCCGAGCCAGGCCCGCGCCCTCGCCCCGCGCCCGCCGTTCCCGCCCGGACTTGCACACCATCTATTACATCGATTCTCTCCACATTTCACTAATGTTAAATGAAACAATGTCCTACTACCAATTCCTGTAAATTGTTTTCACCCGTCAACAACAATCGATCGCTATTTCATATTTAGAAGCAAATATTTCTAGTTTAATTTTCAATCGTACGTCAGGGATGAAACTAGAAAGTAGGTCATTTCCTGATTTCATTTTGCTGCGACGACGCTATCAGAACGTAATGGCACTGTAATCGCATCAGGTCCGGGCTCGCAAATTGCACAGAGTTAACTTTTATCGCTAAACGATGATGAAGTCGCCTTAACCTTACTTTATCATCGATAAACACTTTACTACATTATGAACATAACACTTGAAATTCTTATACTTTATATAGAACCGTTATGAAAAGGGTATCAAAATACGTTGTTGTATGATAGGTAAACCGTCTAGCATTGATAATGGGTAAGTCAGACAACAATCGTTCAGACCCAAGGACGGACAGTTCTAATGTTTTTCTAGGTTAGTTTTAAGTATAACAGTATGTAATGTATTGTCATTAAAATTTAATTTTATTTACATATTTTATCAATTAATTACTATCATGTATAAAACAAAAATGCAGTTTTAAAATACCCATATATAAATATAATCGTAATATGTACTTAATATTCTGTACGTATATCTCTCGACTCTAGATGTAAATAGATGGAATTGGAACGCTGCGCAATAACGAAGTCATCCCGACGTCACATAAATAAAACCGTAGCTGAAGAAACGAACAGAACGTTTGTCAACAATATTTTATACTGGCTGTCGCCGGCGGCACTATCGCGGAATTGTCCGGAATATAACATGATCATAATTATATGATCCATTCAGCCGTTCAGCCGGAAATCCATCCATCTATAACATCCATCTTTTAAACTTTCGCATTTATAATATTCGTAAGATTTTTAACTGACACAAGATGGTCATTGTTAACTTTGGACTATAACTTCTAACATAAAAACTTCTAGATCTGAATTTTTTTAAGTTATTCCTTTACTTGTTGATGTTACTAGGATTTATGACAATTATATCGTCAACCTTTTTTATCTGTTTTTCGTTACCCTAATTTATTATCAAAATAATAATGAATAGTTAATAACGAAAATAAAAATTATTCAAATAACAATGCGTGAAACATAACGATATAAATCCAGTCCTTATAATACGTAGAAACATGCGCGGTGCAAAGATTCCTCGCAGCTGCAGTGTACTAGGTCACAATTTATTCATTTATCATGAGCTCTTTATTTGACCCATATTCTTTTTAAAATATCAGCCTGTAGGCATAGAGTGGGAATATTGATATAATAAAAATACGTTTTATTTATATTTTGTGTAGCATTTAATTGCATGTTATTTGTAATTTATAAATTTATTTGCTAAAAGATTTTGTTAACTCAGAATTAGATATTTAGTAGCTTGGTTCTTAAATGGGACTATTAACGCGTCTGTTAATTTCAACAGTGCCAATATTGCCAGATAAGATACCTAATAAAACATTTAAATCTTAATGGTTGACAAGAAGTACCTATGACGTCATAATTCTGATGATTCGACCCTTGCATAACACAACACGTAACGATAACCGACTGTTGAAATCACATTACAATCAATAACATCTTGTATACCTTTTCAAAAGTAGTATTACTTACATAACTGATGTATGGGACGGTATTTCCAGGTATTACCTGTATACATATACAACGGATATTAGCTTTTACATGTCGTTTGTATCTTTGTCTTTATCCTTTAGATATCCATATATAGGGGAATCATTATTCCATGGTTAGACTTCGGAATTTTAAACATTGTGAGACATGGACCAACGGCTATTTAGTGTCAAGAGAATCTAATATGAAATCGGTTTCGCAAGTTAAATCTTTGCGGAGATTTTAAATCGCTTCATTATCATCATCATCATCATCATATCAGCCACATGTCGCCCACTGCTGAGCCAATTTGACAATGGGAAATGTTATATTTAAATATTAATACGTAAAGTGGACATTATGCACAATAAATACATAACTTGTGATTTTTAATACAATTACAGTATCGAATTATTGACTTAGACGTTGGTTTAATGTTTATTACATCAAGTGAAGAAATAAGCGGATGTTGATTTTTTACTTATCATTGCATTGCAAATATGAATCATTAGGCATTTACGAAGGAAATTAAAAATTGGAGCCGATGTCAAAGCATTATGAGCGGTTTTGTTTATTTGATATACCTACTCTTTGCTTTTTGTTGTCATTTTCTGCCGTGGTCTTGTCAATGTCAACAAGATGACGTTAACTAGTTATATTTTGGTATATTCTTAATATTATCCTAGTTTTACGTTAATAAGCGTTTCTACATTGTATATTCTTAAAAGGAGGTTCTGTTTTAAACTAATTGAATTTTCTCATAAGTATTATAATTTTCGTTATGTTTCGTTAAAACTATCAGTTAAGTTTCAAATATATTTCATCAACATGGATCCATGTTTTTTAAAACCAGTACGACCTCATATTTTTAAAGCAATAAAAGATATAGATATTAATGTACTCGTAAAATCATCGCCTGACGAAATCAGGCCCATTATACCATGTCTAGTTCGAATGGCTCTAATATCGCCCTTGGATGTGACACAATATTGTGCTGAAGCCAAAAAGGAGATACTTACACTTCTATCTGGCATTGATTTAGTCAACTTCATAGTATCGCTCCTATCTATCGAATTTCACACACTTGAAGTAGACCTTAAGAAAGAACAGCAAATGAGGTGAGTTCTGTCATATAAAATCATTTGTAATTTTCATGAAAAACACGATGACCCCGAGAAAAAACTTCAAATAATGTAAATGAGATCATTTCTTATTATTAAAAATCACTTTTAGGAAAATTTTAAAGTTTCCTGTGTTGTAAAGTATTACCATAAATAGCAAATTTGACTTAGTTATACATTGAATTTTTTTAATTATAAAGTCCATTGTAATTACTTGGCATTTTAGTTAAACCAGAAATATTGAGTTGCTGTTGAATTAAAGTGGTATTGTATGGAAAGGAAAAAGGTCTCTTTCACTCTTAATGGCTATTTAATTTAAAAAGTGTAATGTGTAAAATTTCAGACAAAAATGCGGCACCCAAAACACAGAATCTTTCTTAATTCCAAATCCAGTAAATGGGATCTCAAATGATTTTGAACAGTCAGACTCTGCAAGGCGTGTCCGCCTTGTACTATCAGAAATATTACAAATGCAAGCTCAGATAGTAGAGTACAATCAAAATAAACACACAAACAATGACTGTTCTGTGAAGCCTTCTGAACTATTTGACAATGATGTTTATTTGGAGGAAATAACTGATGTAATTTGCATAAGCCTTGCAGAATTACCCAACTTACTTAACATCTCAGATATTGTAGAAGTGCTTCTACATGTCAATAAAGGTCCAGTTATAGTATCATGTGTTGTTGCAAACATGCCTGATACATTATATGAAGGTATTAAAATATATTACTTAAATTCATCCAAGTTTTGATTATCTTGTTAAACTGAAATTTTATTTTCTAGTGGCTGAATCTCTTGTTATTAATGCTGAAAGAGGTGAGGAAGGTGGTATTCGTGCAAAAGCTTTAATGAGCCTATGTGCAATGTGTCCCTATTTATCAGCAACTGTTCGAGCAAAAGCAGTTTCAGCATCTCGTTTGCCTGCTTTGCTTTTGAATCTTACATTAACACATCATCAAGATGGTTTGGTAAGATATCAAAATATATTTCATGCATATATTTATTGTTTAATAAAGTTATGTTACATATATTATTGTACAACTTAAAGTAAATCTATATATATGTGACATGTATTATTGGTTTTTTCTTCTTTTAGGTTTCTTTTATGTCAGGTCTGTTGCTTGGTTCTGATCAATCTACGAGGGGATGGTTTGCTACGTTTCTTAGAAACTCGCACAAAAGAGGTAAAGGTGATGGTAATGCCGCATTAATAAAACTACGACAAGAATTACTCAAGAGATTGAAAGATGCCTCTGCTGGTGTTGAAGCATCGGCTTTATTGAGACTATATTGTGCGTTAAGAGGAATTGCGGGAATTAAGTTTCAAGATGATGAAGTGTCGGGTCTTCTAAGATTAGTTACCCAGAAGCCTCCACCTACACCAGCCGGTGTTCGTTTTGTATCACTAAGTCTGTGTATGATCCTGGCATGTCCATCGTTGATGAGTAAGTTGATTTTATATATAAACGTACTATTTTAATATTAAACACGCAAATATTAAATGTGCTATTATTTTAACAGCCCCGGCAGATCATGAGAAGAAAGCTATAGAATGGGTACAATGGCTAGTTAAAGAAGAAGCTTATTTTGAAAGGTAAGAATAAGTCGATATTTTCATCATCATCAGCTCTTGTCTATATTCGATATTTTTAAGTACGTTTTTAAATTTATGTCTTGCTTTACGTTAATATATGGTATCATTTAACATTGCAGTAATTCAGGTGTAACGGCTTCCTTTGGAGAAATGCTGCTACTTATTGCAATTCATTTCCATTCCGGTCAACTAGCTGCTGTAGGAGAGTTAGTTTGCGCCACTCTCGGTATGCGCGTACCTGTTCGTCCGAATGGCTTAGCTCGAATTAAGCAAGCATTTACACATGAAATATTCACTGAACAGGTAAAAAATTGCCTACACCTAACGCTTTCTTTTTAATATGTAAATTCATTCATAACACATTTTTTATTTTCATAGGTTGTTACCGCACATGCAGTGAAAGTTCCTGTTACAGCAAATCTCAATGGCAACATCCCAGGATATTTACCCGTACATTGCATTCATCAATTGCTTAAGTCTCGTGCATTTTCGAAACATAAAGTACCAATAAAAAATTGGATTTACAAACAAATATGTAATTGTATAGCGCCATTACACCCTGTGATGCCCGCGCTGGTTGAAGTATACGTTAGTTCAATACTTGTCATCAACAACAAAGGGAGCAGTGAATACGTTAATAAACCTATAACAGAAGAAGAAATCAGAAAAGTATTTAGAAATTCAATTTTCGGTGTGAATTTTGACCAACAAAATAAAGGATTTTCTCCAATGGAAACGGACACCGGGGAATCCTCGGTGGATATTAAACTAGAAAAACCAACTCTCGCTTCACAGCTTTTATTAATTTACTATCTCTTGCTCTATGAAGATATCAGGCTTTCTAACACGGCCACACTTATAACTAATGGAAGGAAAATAAAAAGTTACTCTGCAGCCTTCCTCTCAGAATTGCCTATTAAATATTTGTTACATCAAGCACAAAAGGATCAATCGAGCTATGGAGTACTTTTCAGTCCACTGCTTCGTCTTTTAGCAACACATTTTCCACAACTATCTCTTGTCGATGATTGGATGGATGATCAGGTATTCGGAGATTCTTGTCGTCACCAAATTGACGTTGAATTATCGGAATCATCCATTAACGAAGCTTTCCTGTGCATCGAAGAAAATCCATACAAAACGGGGAAAGTGTTGAAAGCAATGCTTAGCAAAAACCCAACAGATATTTGGCCGTTTGCTGAAACATTCGTAAAGTACTTTAAAAGTGTACTGAGCGATCAAGTACCGCGGCATATTCAAGAGTTGTACCGCGAAGTCTGGTTACGATTGAACACTGTCCTGCCGCGGTGTCTTTGGATTATGACCATTAATGCTTTGCTCGACATCAATGGGAACGGCAGAAATGTCACGATTACACAAGAAAATGTATTAGTGGATCCATTGCAAGTGTTGAGGTGCGACATCAGAGTGTTTAGATGCGGACCTATATTAAAAATAATACTGAGGATCTTGGAAGCTAGTTTGGCTGCCTCGAGGAGTCAGCTGAGTCGTCACTTGTTGGACAAACCTCTACTTGAGAAAAGCGGACAATTGACATCTGATTCAGAGAGAGAAGAATTGAAGAATGCCTTGGTGGCGGCCCAGGAGAGCGCGGCGTTACAGATTCTGTTAGAAGCGTGTTTAGAAACGAGCGAAGATCAGTCGAAGCCCGAGCTGATGTGGTCTCTGAGAGAAGTGCGAAGTATTATTTGTTCTTTTCTGCATCAAGTATTTATATCTGAGCCCTCGTTGGCCAAACTTGTTCATTTTCAAGGATATCCGAGGGAGCTATTGCCAGTTACCGTCCAAGGTATACCTTCGATGCACATTTGCTTAGATTTTATACCGGAGCTTTTAAGTCAAGCATCTTTAGAAAAGCAAATATTTGCAGTTGATCTTGTTTCCCATTTGTCTATACAATATGCACTTCCAATGGCGATGTCGATTGCTAGACTTTGTGTTAATACGTTGTCCACTCTCCTGTCCGTGTTGCCGAGTGATTTGCGTCTGGAATTATTTCAACCGATACTGAAATCACTGGAAAGAATCTGCACCGCATTCCCGTCGCTCCTCGAAGATATAACTTCGTTATTGCTGCAGCTGGGCAGGATCTGTGAATCGCAAGCGTCTCTCGGCCATTGCTGGAACGATACAAACATTTTGGGCGAAGGAGCTTATGTTTCTTCGGACGCACAGAGCGACACCAAAGTTTTGGTTGCTGAAGTTTTGTGCAGAGATATCAAAGTAACCATGTCGGAAATCGTACAGAAAGCTTTGTTAAACGACAAGTTGTATTAGGAAGTATTAAATAAATGACTAATTTTATATCAAATATACTTTTTTCTTACCTGAAAGTGGGAGGAAGCGAACCAGAAAAAAGGTCATCTACATCTATCTACATCGGAAACACCATTTATTGACATTACGATATACATATTCTTTACATACAAGTCTAACGGCGTAGTTTAAAAAAATCATGAAATACATAAGTTTGTGTATCCTGTGTAAGAATGGTGATTTAAAAACAAAATGTACTTTATACATACTTTTTAATACATAATATGTAACATATTCGACAGATCGACAGGATTTTGTGTTTCCAATTGCCTGTACATCCAGGCGCATTGATTTCTTGCCGCGATATTTCCCACATCGTTATACAATTGTGCCTGAAATATATATGTAATGTAATTTGTTTTTTATTTAATGATCTTAATTAAATTACTATTTGGTTAATTATATGATTTGTAGTGATTAATAAAACTAAATATAAAATAACAAGGACCATGACAAGATTCACTAACACTAGATCCGTTAGTTAAAGTAACGAGCGTACTTCCATTTAATGATTCCGAGACGAGTAGCATGTAGCATTCGCGAGCTGATCAAAAGGCAGATAGCGTACCTGTATATACCACGTTTGTAGCAACCTCACTTGAGCACCAATTTTACAAAAGTTCTCTTTAACAGACTCGAGGGCTTCACAACAAGACTGGAATACTTGAATCCGAGCTTCCCCGGTGGGGGGAGCGGTCGCTATACGGCATTTTGTATATAGCAACAGTCCTGAAAAGTCAATATTGTAAGTTAACATTATAAGTACAAATTACGATACACTTAAATGTACAGTAATCTGTATAAAAATAGTGTTTTTTATGTAGTACCTCTGGCCATATCATAAGCACTGCCGTGCGCCATTATCAGCGGCAAGACTTTCCTAACGAGCACTAGGGCGTTCTTGGCGCAACCCATATGCAACTGCACGTTGGCGATGTGCATCTCAACGGTGGCCGCCAGGTAGTGCAAGTGGAACTTCTTCGCCCACGAGAGCGCCTCGTTCAGCAGCAATATGTTAGTCGACTGACTGACGCTGTAGGACAGCTGCACCTGCGACATCAGTATCATCGCCTTCAGCCGCAGCGGCGCGAAGTGCAGGCTGTCGTCCTCCGTCTTGCAGTAGTCCATTATGTCCTGCAGCGTCTCCAAGGCATCCATCGCGTCACCTCTCAAGAAATACATCTCGGCCTTTAGCAGCTGACTTTCCCATCGATCCAAAGATGCCAGTTGACGTATATTTAGTTCGGCCTCCTCCCATTTACCTGCGAATTTTACATGATTTATTATTATTATTTCCTTCACGAAAAAAGTAAATAACGTGATGCTAGTAATTAGTAGCAATAATACCGGCAAGCAATGCGGCGGCGGCGCGGTGCGTGGCGGCGACGGCGCGCAGCGGCGCGGGCGGGCGGTGCTGCAGGTGCGACAGCAGC
>JAODUI010000001.1:3971620-4000003 GCA_027563995.1 Papilio gigon | reverse complement strand
AGCGTGGCGCACAGGCGAGGCAGAGGCGCGGCGTGCGCGGCCGCCCGCCAGCGCGCCCCACGCCGCCGCGTGCGCCAGGCATGCCGAGTCTGCAGCCTCTTGCGCCGCGCACAGTGCCTCCTGCACTCCCTCCATCGCTAACGACCTGCAACATTAAGACACTGTTATAGAATTTTATTTATGTGTGTTGAAGCATCAGCAAATTTACTGGCACTAACTATGTGTACTAGAGATCAAATCCTTAGGATACTACTATACACTATATTTTTATAACATTACATGCCAAATAACTATGGAACTAATCACACCTACGATTATGTGAATATGGATCACATTACAATATTCATAATATTAATTAAACATTTATATCAAATGTACAAAGTAAATACGTACAAATGTCCAAACTGTGTGTGCATCGCCGCTCTGTTAAGTGCAGCATATCGAAAATTTTTATTTTTATCATTCATATTATTCGAATTGCCGCATATATTAAAAACGGTTCTGTCAAAACAATTGTACAACGAGTCCTGAGCACCACAGAATTCCTTCATTCTTATGCAGTTTAAGAAACTCAGAAAATGCTGAAACAAAATTAGGTAATGCATATACATTTTTCTCATTAGCAAATCCAAGATGCCTCAACACATTTGTATTAAATATTGATCGAAAAAATAACTTACAATGTCTGAATAGTCAGGAATATCATTGATGATTTGCATTATAGTCTTCTGTAGTTGTTTAGGTGGAAGTGCTTTTCTCTCATTAATTTGTAATAAATTAGCTTGTTGCGCTGTAAACAGCTCCGCTTGTTTCCTTGACCACTGACACTCTTCAAGGCTGCTGGACACAAGTTAAAAAAAATTACACAATCATGACTATTGCTTTATGCGCTCTACTTGTTTTTAAATTATTGTTGTAATTCTGTGTGTTTTTCTTCTCTTCTTCCTATGACAAAGGTTATAACAAACTTATAAACATACTTGTCTCTTTCAATTAAGTTCATTCTTGTAAATACTTCTTGTGGCTTTGATTCTTCTGGCAGCAAAGGTGAACCTGTGCATGGCGCCCCAACAGTTGACTCCATGTGATTTAACCTCTGAATCATAAATTTATTACTGCAGAGTGTCAACATTGTAAATAAAAACAATTTAAAATCTAAACAAACTAAACAAACTATCAAAATCTCAAAATCCTACTGCCTGTATTTTTTTTTAAATACGTTTTTTTTTTTAATTTGTTGACTTTCGAAAAGGATAGAAACTTTGTTTTATCAGTTCAGAATCTAATTCAAATGTATATTTTATAAGTCTTTACAAATTAATATATTCAATTATAATTTAAAAACAATCCACACTATTAATTAATATTAATTTATCTACAAGTATTGTAAATATATGTGATACTTTTTGTATTCTAATTTAATTTTTTTTATTAATTCAACTATCATAAAAAAAGCAACACACCTCCTTACTTAGGGATCTCATCATTAAACCAGGTCGACCTTTTTGATAATACAAACAAAATGATTTATAGAGTGAAACAACTTGCACAAAAGTAAGTTTGTCCAGATGTAACATTATCCTCCTCAAGTAGAAACCTAAAATGATAAAACTCATTAATGACAAATCTTACAAATATTGTCCATGCAAAAGTATGAATGTTTGATAGAAGATTTCTCCAAAAGTCTTTCATGGACCTGGATGAAAAATGACATAGATGAAGAACAGTGTCTAGAATACATTGGCTAGTAATTTTTTTTTTAATTCCACAAGTTAGAAAATCTAAAATTAGAATACAATGCCATAAAATTAAAAACAATTAAACAAAATTACGATAGTAAGGAAAATGTTAGTTACCTAAAACACTACATCTTGTGATAGTACAAGGGTTTGTCTCACTTTGTTCAATCATTAACTTATCAACAGCTGAGGTGACGCAGTCCATCAAAGCACTTATACCATTGACATGTATGTTCTTGAGGCGAACACAAAAATTCTCTAAATGTACACTTAATAAGTTATACCGTCCATCTGTGAGAAGTGTCTCTAAATCCTTAAACTCCATATCTGGGCACTACAACATATGTAATTAGATATTTAATAAAACCATATTCAATACAAAAATTATTTCATGGAGAAGTAAAAACCGTACTTGAATTAGTTTCAGGGCCAGTATACAAAAGTCTTTTCTATATTTGGGTGCCATTGTACAATTTATCATAGTCTTCGCTGAAATAAAAAATTCATTAGTTGTGTTTGATTCTAACAGTTTATATAATAAACTATTTACATTACAAAGTTTATGTAATTACCTTCAATTTTTAATAAACCATATTCTCTTATAAATGCAACAACTGCTATTTTGTGAGGTGTTATATTATCAACATTGCCTCGTCCATTTATTAATCTACTAAAGTCTAAATTTTCGCCACCGGCTTCCATATTATTATCTTAACTTCAAATGTTTAGAAGTTGTAAGTCCAGTGAAATTTAAATTTATGAAATTGTGATTTTTTTAATAATAACTATTATTAATTATTACTTCATAAGGCGAAGGTGGCTACCTATAAGTATAAAATTTATATGAGAATATACAAATAACATACATGAAATGTAAAAAACGGATTGACTTTATTGCGTTTATTTTGACATTGACTTTTCTATTGTATACAAAATAGGTGTAGTGTTGCAATAATAATTTAATTTACTAGTAGGTAAATAATTTGTTACCAATAGTGTTCTGCGTACTGTTGCGTACTGCGAAAACTACAGGCAAAAAGGCACTAGAGATACTTGACGTGATCTCCTTCTTTCATGCCAAGAAATTACAAAATCCCTGATTTACCTATCTATCTGATCTATCTTAGCTATTAAAAAATGACTTCTAAATAGTGGAATTAGCATGCGACTGCGGAAATAGTTTAATAATGACGCTTAATTAAAATTATTAAGATTAAAGATGTGATTTTTTTTAGAATAAAGAGAGACAATTTGAAAACATTCCATTAATGGTAAAAATATAAGAACAGTTTCGTTTGGCTGATAATTAAAATGGTTCCTTTTCGTGAGAAGTCCTTAACATTACTAAAATCGTTGATCTTCTTTATACAAACGCGGCTTTATTAAACAATGGATACCAGGTCATGTAAAAATTTTCATTGGCAACACTGTCACTCCTCAATTTCGCTCAATTTGCTATTGCTACTTATATGCCGTTGTGTAGCTATATTTTTATTTTTACTTAATTTCCATTTTTTTTCAGTTTATACTGAAGTTTATGTTGTAAGAGGACTTATGAATTATTAAATTTACATTTTCAGTATCAAAAAAGTGTGTTAAGAATGATTGTAATAAAGCCGCAATCATAGCAGAAGCTAAAAATGGGGATTGTTTACGTATCGTGTGTTCTTCCATTACTTTATTTGTTTGTTCTAACAGAAACTTCACGTGTTACTGTTTATCAAGGTGATTCTTTGCCACACCATGGTCGATGTGAGCCAATTACGATACCACTTTGCCAGAATATAAGATACAACCAAACAATCTTTCCTAATATATTGAATCAAGCCAAACAGTCGGATGCAAGTCAAGATGTGCTAAAATTTACATCGTTCATAAAAGTTAATTGTTCTCCGGACTTGAAGTTTTTTTTGTGTGCAGTGTATGCCCCTTTATGTACAATATTAGAGAACCCGATACCGCCGTGCCGTCATTTATGTGAATCTGCTAAACATGGTTGTCACAAAATGATGTTTTCTTATGAATTTCATTGGCCAGAAAATTTGAATTGCTCATCATATCCAGTCGCAGGCAAAGGTTCCTTATGTTTTGGCGATAACAATGGTACACAAGAATCCCGACAACGTGCAGAGACAAAACTTCCAAAGGTTGATTTTAAGGCAAACATTGAACGAAATCCTACAAAACTGCGTGGGGCAAGGGACATCGGTTTTGTTTGTCCCATTCAGTTCAAGATTCCCAAAAATTTGGACTTGGAATACTCTTTGAAAGTAGGAGATAAAGTGGAGAAAGACTGTGGTGCGCCTTGTAATGGTATATTTTTCAGTCAAGACGAAAAGAATTTTGCTAGGCTTTGGATTGGAATATGGGCAACATTATGCACCATAAGCTGTCTATTTACTGTGTTAACTTTTCTCATAGACACAGATCGCTTCCGCTATCCTGAAAGGCCAATAATATTTCTCTCAGTATGCTATCTGATGGTTGCAGCATCTTATGTGATGGGATGGGGTGCAGGTGACAGTGTGAGTTGTCAAGGACCATTCCCCCCAACTATTAGTGGTACAAGACTACCAAATATATCTGTAATAACACAAGGAACCAAACATGAACCATGTACCATACTTTTTATGGTTGTTTATTTCTTCAGCATGGCCTCAAGTATTTGGTGGGTTATATTGACACTCACTTGGTTTTTAGCAGCAGGGTTAAAATGGGGTCATGAAGCAATTGAAGCAAACTCTCAATACTTTCATTTGGCTGCTTGGGCAGTGCCAGCTATAAAAACTATATCTATATTGGCAATGGGAAAAGTGGATGGTAAGTTTATTCATTGCAATTTATTTGACTTATATCTCAGCTCAATAAACAATTACTTTCAACCTGAAAAAAATACATTTTATGATGCATTTTTTTCCCTTCCAATTCCCAGGAGTAATGAAAAAAAATGTAAAATATGGTACTTATTTTTTGGAATGTTTTAAATTGTACACATTGTAAGTGAAGTTAAGAATTTTATGAAATTTAGAATAAAGTAGAATATATATATTTATTACAGGTGATATACTATCAGGTGTCTGCTATGTGGGACTTTGGGATGCAGAAGCTTTACAAGGATTTGTTTTATCTCCTCTCTGCGCTTATCTTGTGCTGGGAACAATTTTCCTGCTGGCTGGATTTGTTTCTTTGTTTAGAATCAGAACAGTTATGAAACATGATGGTACAAAAACTGATAAACTTGAAAAATTAATGATTAGGATTGGAGTATTTGGTGTTCTTTACACTGTACCTGCCCTGATTGTTATAGCATGTTTGTTTTATGAATATGTTCACTTTGACAGTTGGATGGTAACATGGCACAGAGATTTGTGTACAACCCCAATGTATTCAATCCCATGTCCATTCTCATATCAAGATGTAGAAAGACCTAAGTTTGAAATGTTCATGATTAAGTATCTCATGACAATGATTGTTGGTATCACTTCAAGTTTTTGGATCTGGTCTAATAAGACTTTGATTTCTTGGCGTCAATTCTTTGACAAGATAAGAGGTAGAAGAGTTGAAGCATATGTATGATGTGAAAGTAACATTGGTAAAAGGTGTGGGAGTTAAGTCCTTGTTCTTGGAATACTTTCAATTTGTTGTGATGTAAGTACATTAGTTGTTTTAGACTTGTGTTATAACAAAGATACTCACAGGATGTGTAAACCTCAAATTCAGCTATTTTATTTTTATTCTTTATTGATGTTTCAATTCTCTCTAAAAGTATTAATTTTGCTATTGCAAAACTGTAATTTGTAGATTTATTTTTTTTATAAAGTATTTTACATATGTGCTCTTCAATTAATTTACATTTTTTATTAAATAAGAATGTATGAATAAGTTCATTAATTTTGTAATTTGTTTTTTAGTTTACATATTGTGATTACAAATCTACTTATTGTAATTAGTTCTTAAGTTTTAACATGACCTTTTAAATTTCTAAATTATAAGGCTGATAATATAAACTAGAAACAGTGAATATATCTATCAAATTCTTTAAAAAGTAAGAATTATCTTTTTTTTAAATACTATGTATTATATTAGTGATGGCAGCTACAAGATATATGTGAGAAAGAAATAAAGATGACAGCTACAATATATATTTGTAAGAAATAAGGAAATGTATTTCTACACATTTTACTTTAAAGTATCTCATATCTGTAAATACGAACTACACATTAAGTATTAAATAAAAAAAAACAGTAAATAGAAACTTATATTTATTTAAGAATAATAACATAATTTATCTCAGCGTACCCTTCTCTCCTCTCATGATCTCAAATCAAGTAAGACTAAAAATCATTAATTAATTTAAATTTATGCTCTGGTGTATTTTCCCCAAATGTGAAGCATGAACACTGATGCAATGAACAGGAGAGACATTACCAACACTGGGACTGGACCTCTGTAAGGACAACAAATTTTAAATTAATAAATATGGATTAGTATCATACTGGAAAAACCTGTACAAAAAAGTTTAAAAGGTGATATAACAAATGGTTAATTCTGATTTAAAAGTCATGCTAATAACAAATTGTGCAAATAAGACAGGTTTTAACATATTGTTAGTGTTTATCAATCTCATCAATTTTAGCATTGCTTAACAACCAAACAAGCCTCATAGATCCACAAAAATTTAATCTTTTTTCGTCTCCAAACTAGATTTCTAATAATAATTAAAGTATAGCAATTGTTTTGACAATTCTATTGAAATTGTATAAAAAGTTGAAACATGCTATTAACCTCTCTTATCTCATTTTACAGAATTATGAATTTAATGTTAAGTAAAATTGAAGGAAACATTTTTTTAAACTTACACTTTGACGCCTGGAGAATCGTCGGTGTAGAAGCGCCACATACCACCTGAGCCAGCACCAGTGCTTCTGTTACGGGCAGCTGTAGTAGTGGTAGTAGATTTGCGTTGTCGTACTGTACTGCCGCTTGCAGATCTTGGTACTGCAGACGATTTACTTGGTGATCGTCCACCAGACCCCACGGATGTAGAACTCGGAGAAGCTGGCTGAATTTACAGTAAAGAATATTACTAATCTTTAACGTTGATTACAAATTATTTAAATAGAACAAGTAAAAATTCGTTTATTTACCATTTTATGTTATAAAGATTAAAATCTGCAACACCTTAAAGGAGACACTAACTTTATGAAGACAAAAGTTTTGTAGTAGTCGGAGGCAATCGAATTGAATTGGTGTTGTTGGCTATGCAACGCGTACAATCAGTTGACACGTAGCCGTTCAATGTTGTCAGTAACAGGAATATTCAAGAGAGGCTTAATATTTCTAATGAAAAAATGGTTTGAAAGAAATTCAGATTATTTATCGTGTTTTTGATTATTTTTATGAATAAAGAACCTTTCTTTTTATATTTAAGCGTTTTAACAGTTTTTAATCATCTCCAAAAAGTAAAAACACGTAATCGAAAAACATGGCATAAAAATGTTTTTTGATTGTTCTTCTTAAACGCATGTTATTGTTCTGTGCTCATGATCAATGATATATGACATATTGACAATTTACATGTTCCCGTCTTCCTAACCTAAAACCTGTTTACATTTACTTTATTGCTTTAAATCACGATTAGTTTAATCTTATATAATTATTTTATCCATCATCTTATTATTTACTATTGGAAAATTTTAAGGTGACGTGTAGAAAAAGCAATATGACAGCAAAATTATACCTATATGTAATATGATTTTAAGATTCCATTTACTAATTCAAAAATTTTCTACGGCGATTAGAATTTCAAAAACTAATACAATGAACGCAAGCAAATGTTACTTTCGTTATATCGAGACAGAGAAAAAAATCGATGTATCATTTTTGTTAAAAATTAAAGATGCTGTAAGACAGTTCAACTTTAGGAGGCAACCTACAGAAAATATACAAACACTGTGTAACCGAATAGAAATTAATGTCCAAAAAGTTATCACCAAGAAGAACAGAAAAAAGGATAAGACTAGTGTTGATAGTAATATAAAAATAGCTATTTTAGATGTTAATAACCAAGAAATCATTGAGAAACATTCTTGCGAGGATTTATTTGATATGGAAGGACCTCTCAAAGTACAAATTTGTGAACAAATTTATGAAGCTGTGTTTAATGCGCCATGGATTATCAACATAAATTTGCCTAAAAGTTTACTTGTTGGATTTTCCGTTTATCCTGAGAACTTTGAAACACTTTACACTACAAAGGAAGAATCTAAGTTCAAATGGTATACAGGCAAACCTGTTAATGATCAAGGAAGTGCAATAAATGATATCCATATTCATTGGATTCCAGTTGGAAATAGCTATTCATATGTTCCAACATCAGTGGATGTAGGTATGAAGTTAAAATTGGAATGTACGCCAGGTAAGTTTTGCTTCCAATCGTCTTTTAATTTATGAAATAGAAGTAACTGTTTATGTCTGACATAGAAGAGTTTGAGATTTATTGCGTAAAGTTATAAAATCTCTTTTAATTATAAGATTTATTGAATGACAGTTATTATTAGCTAGAGTTCCTTAAATCCAAGAACACTAGTTTCCAGGAAATCATGACACCATTGGACCGGCCGTTGAAGTCATATCTACAACTCTAGTGGAGGCAGGCCCAGGTCCATGTCCATTTGAATCCAGGCATCAGTTCACATCTTCAAGATTAAAAGATGCAAGGTGCGCTATACTTTGGTACAACTTCTACTCACTTTTTTCATAGTCATAAAAGTCCATGAGAAAGAAGTTCTTTAAATAAATGAATATATAATATGATTATGCAGTTAAAAAAGTTGCTGTTTGTAGGATGTTAAGTGTTTTTTTTTTATGAATTCTCAACTAACGCTTGACCACGATCCTACCCGATGCCAAGTGATGATGTGGCCGAAATATGGTACATGCTACTTTAGTAAGTGCCTATTCACTCTTCTCTTGATGGCCCCCAAATCGTACTTGGGCGGAAACATAGATGCCTGCAACTTATTCCACTCCTTTGCGGTGCGCACAATGAATGATGTGTAGTGTAGATTAAATATTGTATAAAATTAGAGTGGATTCAAAAAAGTGAATTTTAGGTTAAAAAAACTAATAAGTTGCTATTTTTAATACATTTGATCTACAAAGTCAGGCTATTTATTTAATATAAACTGGTTTTAGAAGTGTTGTAGTTTTACAGTTTCCGATGTGTGTCATACAATATATTGGCAGATTTGTATTGTGACTCAGACTTCACAAGAAGTGTACTCCATCCATACTGCCCACCGTACGCTCTTCAAATAGACTACAGAAAGCAGCTTATTCTAAAAGAGCTTGAAGGTAACTACAATAACTTTCAGACTCTTAACATCATAGACTCAAGGTTTGCATTTGATGCAAAACATTTTCATTTATATGGCTTGTTATATGTTATACATACATTTGGGTACTCCAAATAGCCTTGGTGATAGGCAAATAGCTGGATATAATTAAGTTAAAACAATAAAAATGTTATAGCTTATCAGCTGACCCAATGTGAGTGGGATAAGAACAGAAGGATGATTTGAGTAATTTACAATAAGTTATTTACAATAAATAAAACTGTTGTTTGTTCAACCAGGTTACAATGCTGACATTTATTGCCTTCAAGAAGTGGATAAAAAGATATTCAAAAATAGTTTAGAACAACTCTTGAATAGCAAAGGACTGAAAGGCTTATTTTACAAGAAAGGCAAATCAGTTGCAGAGGGATTAGCTTGCTTTTATAGACATTCCAGATTTGAGTATGTATATTTTTTAGCATTGATGTTTACTATTAATACTATTTATAAAATATTTTTAACTTATACAGGATGTTGGAAGATGAGAAAATTGTACTATCTGATGCTATTAAAACTTTGCCATGTCTCCAATCAATATGGAACATGATAAAAGATAACAAGCCGTTGTTAGATCGACTACTGGACAGGTCGACGGTGGCCAGTGCAACAATCTTACAATCAAAAGACAATCAATGTGAAATAGTAATTGTTGCAAACACTCATTTGTATTTCCATCCTGATGCTGACCATATAAGGCTGCTTCAAGGAGGCATAGTTATATATTGGCTAAGTGAAATTAGAAACAATTTAATTAAAAAGGTTGGTTTTATTCTTTTTTTATCATTTACTGTAGATTCATTAGCAGTAAAAATTTTGTATCGTAATTTCAGTACCCTGGGAAAAGGATATCCCTGATTCTCTGTGGTGATTTCAACAGTGTACCTTCTTGTGGCATATACCAATTGTACACTACTGGACTGGTACCCGATACTCTCCCAGATTGGCAGTCAAGTATGTTTTCTTTAACTCTTAACAGACTATAATACAAAATATTTTATTTAACTTAAAAATCATCATCATCATCATCATCAGCTCTCTATCCCACTGATGGGCTCGGAACCTACCCTATAGGTTACTAGGCTGTAGTCAAACTAGATAGCCGAATGAGGGCAGTTGGCTTCACAGTGATCCCTTGAATTTCTTCTCAGATTGCATCACAATGTTTTCCTTTACCATAAGATTTGTATGTATAATGTTATTGTAAATTTTTTTTACAGATGCTGATGAAAAAATATCCAACTTGTGTTTGTCACAGCCTTTTTTCCTTGGGAGTGCTTGTGGGACACCCCCATTTACCAATTTTACGGCCGGATTTGCGGACTGTTTAGATTACATTTTTTATGACAAAAACAACATTAGAGTTGAGCAGGTATAATATTAATGTTACCAAAAGTTTTAGATTTTTTTGAATGTGTTATTGAAAAATGCTATTTTTTTTGTCAACAGGTCATACCTTTTCCGTCAATTGAAGAACTACAAGCTCATACCGCTCTGCCAAGTATAGTTTTTCCATCAGATCATATAGCTATTATTTCAGATCTTAGTTTTAAGATATAATTATTAAATGTTTTTATTTAAACTATTAAATGTTTGTTGAAAATTTGTGCTTTTCTAACTTCTTTTGACCAATTGCGATCATTGACGAGTATAGTTTGAAACTACAGCCTAAGTAAGGCCATGGAACGCATATGCGCCACAGAACTCATCTACTCCTAGCAAAGATCTGCGCTTCTTTTGGTTTTGCAAATGTCCATGTCAATGTTTGTTGATCTATATCCTATTCTTATAAAAATGGTTAATCTCAAAAACCTCTGTATTCTTATTGCGTATTATACATTAGCAAAATGACTAGAATCTATTTTTTTTATATATGTAATATAAATATATTTACGTAATGAAATGTATAAATTCAGTAATCGGGAAAATAACATTTTAAATTATCTTTACCTTTTCTGCGTGAACCGAACTAAACCAAATGTCATTTGTTATACGTCACTCGTTTAATTCTTCTTTGTCATTTGTGTGTTTTTCTGTCTACTTTGTTATTACAAGAAAAAAATAAAATATATTTATTGAAATCAAAATGTTTAAAGGATCGGTAAAATCGAGTTGCTTCGTGAAATCAAAACCGTATATAATATATAGTTACTTAGGTAAGACTTTAGTATATGTTTAACATTTGGAATTTTCCAGTTACTTAGTTGACGTTACAACTATTTACATACCCTACATTTATAATGTAGAATAATATATGACTACATTGTATCGTCAAGCATTCCTAAGTAATTATTTATTTCTTTGTTAGGTGGTACAAATCAAGTGGGCAACACAATTCATAACACGAACTCTGTAAAATTTCCTCAAGCGGCCACTCTTAAGTTACCGACAAATGTTATCGATATAAACTCAGCTGAAATGGGAAGATTTTCTCCACTACGAGAAAGAGATATATCTGGACCTGTCATCAATTTTCATGGGCTAAAGCCAGTGTATCGTGAAATTGACATCACCCTACATTCTGATCCTCACGTTAATAAATACGATTGTCGTGGCGCTGTTAGTCTATCTTCGTCGATGCAAAGCAATGTGCCAAGCCCATTTAGTGGGAATCACACACACTTAAACATGCCTGGATCCCAATGGGGTCAGGGATACAAATATTTATCTGATCATCTCCATAGTGCCCATTATTTGACGTTGAGAAATGAGTATAGAGGAAAACTCTTCAACAAAGGTAAATTTTGAATTATATTTATATTAAAATTATTTAAACACTTGCAACACATTATTATAAAAGAATTGCTGCCATTCATGTCTAAAACTCTGAAATATATAAATTGTAAAGATATTTTAATCTATTAAGAAGTAACCTTAAATGTTTTGCATGATTAATATGTCTTAATAGAAATAAAGAAATAAATTCTTCAATAACATGCGCAGAATAAATTCCAGATAACATGAGATAAAAGCAATCATTGAGCGCTCCTTTACTCAAACTAAAACATAGATAACTTGTAAAAATACTTTATCTGTTGCTTCATTTACTAACAAGATAAAAAATCATAATTTTTAATAGTCTTTGCATTAGTAACAATGAACATTTGAATGCTTATCTAAAATGAGTACATAATCAATCACTGGCCATATTTTGTGATATCATATTTCTTCAGATAAAATTTTTAGTATAATTAACTTGTATTTGATAATTTTTCAAAGAATAGCCGGCTCTTTTGGAACACGGAATATGAGTACAGACACACAAACAGAGATGAGTACTAAAGAAAAACTGAAAAAAGCTGTGAAGGAGTATGGTTCTACAGTAATTGTTTTTCATGTGTCCATATCATTATTGTCTTTGGGGGCCTGTTATGTTCTTGTGTCTAGGTATGTTATAACAGCTTTATCTGCCAGTATTGCTTCTTAACATTATTTAACAAATGCAACATTATTTTGACATCCTTAACTTTTATTTGTAGTCATTTATGACTTTGAAGGAAATACAGAATATAAAAGTGAACAATGTAAAACCATACTGTTATTGTAGTAACTATAAATAATTAAATGTTTTATTTTCAGTGGAGTCGATGTAGTGGCCATAATAAAATATTTCAACCTAAGTGAAGGAACACTTTCAAAAATTGCTGTATCAAATGCTGGAACATTTGTAATAGCTTACGGAGTGCATAAGTTTTTTGCTCCCTTTAGGATAGGTGTTACCTTAACAGCCACACCTTTTATTGTTAGATATCTAAGAAAAATTGGCATGTTAAAGCAACCTTCAGTTCAAAGTGGTGGTGGAAAATAAATTAATGATCTTTTTACACATCTTTTATTTCATTGATAATTTAATAAGTAAAAAACCCAAATACCAACTTGTCTAATTAGCAATAGAGCTCTTTCTTCATAACTAAAAGCGTTGCTCATCCTGAAGTGGCTTTGGCCGATGAGTCCACATCCTACCTCGACACCGCTCTTTCCAGTGTAGCAGAGCTCTTTGGGTATGGTCTACGAACAGGGATCAAGCTAGATCCACTAAAGGGGATGTTAATGAGCTCTTGCAGCTCGTACAAGGCCCAAATGTGCATAACTCAAGTGTTACATAAAAAACCAAAGAGAAATAGGACAGTGTTTTTTTTCAATGGGAGTGATGTGATTGGGAAATAGGAGACAGATCAATTTGAAAATTCGGCCTTCAATTTATATCATGCGTGTGTAACTAAATTTTAATGATCACCAGAGCTACTTTGGCGAATCCAAAAACAGATAATTACTCTTTAGAATCGATACCTGCACCTCTTATAAAAAAACAAATTTACGTCGTGTATTAGGTACTTTGAACGAACTTGCTAAAGAAATTTCTAGTATCATTTCGTATTCAACCAAACATGGACGACTTATCGACTACACATGACATACTACTTCCCGAGCTTGAGCAATGGTATGTAATGATTTATGCGTTAATTAAGTATCTAATATGTGTAGCCATTTATAGGCCATTAAGTGCTTGTAATCATTATCTGCATTCCAGTGAACATACTGCGCTCATCGAGAAAATGTAACATAACCTCATTTTACTACGTTTTATCATCAGTTAGCTTTTGTATTCCGCGATATAAACTCAAAATTAGTTTGTTTTACTACTAAACAGTTTCGATACTGTTAGACGTCAATGACATCGATTAAAGATAACTAGAGTCAAATGTTCATACTATCTACCAGCTAAGCTGTGTTTATACTTAGCGATGGATGATAGTCGCACATACTTCTAGCTGTAATTAAAAACAGTTGTTATTTGAGTGAACGAAAGTTCACACATTGCATGTGCTCCTTAATTTAATATTTGAATTATCAAAATGTTTTCATATAAACTTGGTACATTAATAACAATAACATTTGTAATGTTTATGAATGTTCATTGTTATTCAAGGTAAGTCGAGATTTTTTTATTCAAGACGGAAAAGGAAATTTAATCATATTTATGTATATATAATGATATTGGCAAGACCTGATTAATTTGCAGTCGTTTTGTCGATTATGAAATTTTTCTGATGATCCTACTGAATGGAATGGTTATCTTCCTCATTTTACTTTTGTCTTCAGTGAGTTTGTTGTGCCTAATTCAAGTTAAGCCGGCGTACTCACGCTGGCTGCTGAACTATTTGCAACCAAAGAACCATACAATTCTAATGGGGATATACCAATGTGTCCTAGTGTCGTATATCCTTCCCTTCCTTTTTTTTTAAATGAACTAAAACTTGCTAATAAAATATTTCGGTGGAAAATTTTACACACACTCCACTAATATTGATTTGTCGCTATATTCATAACATTTTTAATGTACATAAGTCATGTTCGTTATTATTCTTCTTTCAGTAATATTTCTTTACCCGAGGAACAGTATTTATTTGATTTTACTAAAAGTGATGATGTCGAAAATTGGCAAGAACAATCCGATACTGTACGAAATGTCGGCATGTCGAAAGCTTTGCTTGCGCTACATCAAAATACTCTGTACAGACGGGCCATATTCTTTGCATTATTAAATCCACAATTAAACGGCGCCGGATTCGCGGGCATACGGGCGATCAAAACGTACAATCTCACCGGGTACACAAAACTACAGATCAAATGCAGAGGCCAAGGGCAATATAACGGATTTAAAGTTGTTTTGCGACACAAAGGATTAAATGACGAACCAAACTATTCCTATGAACAATATTTCCAGGTATGCACATTTCTTCTAAGAGTAAATAAAGTTAAAATCAGGTATTTATCTGGTGACGACAGATTACTTTTGAGTCCGTCTGACGCGGTGGCGACCCATCTTCATCAAAATACTTCTGATGGGCCCGAGCTAGTCTGTATCGACACCGGATAAATACGCGAGTTTTAGCCGTACGTAATGTAATTAAAAAAAGATGAACAGAGAATTATACACTTTTAAAAATTTGCATTTTATATAATGTTAACTGTGTTTTGATAAGCTTCTTTGTATGTAACGACAAACACTGATTAAAAAGGCAAGTATTATGACCTCGCCGCGTGTATACAAGGGTCAACGAATTCAAATCTGCAATTAAATCTAACAGTTCATTTTTTTGTAGATTTTGTCTATGGTTTAGAATGCTATAATGGTATAGTCACTTTTATTATAACCTCAGCTGTAATTTATGGTTTTTGGTCAATTTTCAATGTAAAGAGTACAGGTTATAAATTAGTGGAGGGTTTTTGGTGAATACATTTTCATTGTAGGATAAACATTATTTTTCTTCACAATTTTAATTTCAGGCTCCCAAAGATGAATTCGCCATACGAACCTTACCTTTCTCTGAATTCAAAGCTTACTACCGAGGCAAAAGGAACAATAACAGTGAACCTTTGGATACGTCGCAAATAACGAGTTTAGGACTTCAGATGTACGGCGGCGTGTACCAACCGATCAAACAGAAAGGACCGGCCACATTAGAAATCGATTGGATAAGAGCAGTCTAACACAACGCGATACTTACCGTAGAGGAAAAATGAAATGGATTGTGTTTTATAAAAAGGCAAAATAATATGTATATTTTATTACCTATAATTATGAACACCACTAAATATATTGTTAGTATACGAGGAGCATACTTGTTTCACTTTTACCGTTGCCGCGTGGGCAGCAGCAGCGTGAGGGCGGTCATGGCGTCGGGGAACAGGGAATGGTAGTTGACGAGCGGCACGTAGGCCGCCGTGATGACGCGGCCCGCGAACCAACGGCCGTGCAGCGAGTTGACGGAGGCCACGGCCGTGGCTATCGTGGGGCACTTGCAGTACACGTTGCCCTGCGGCGACGCCTTGTCCACGTACACGTGCAGCACGCCGCCGTGCTTGTTGCACTCGCTGATCACGTCGTCGCGGATCTCGATGTCCCAGCTAGGATTTGTTTCACTAAAACAATCATGTACAGTGTTATTGAGGACTGCTCATTGTTCTTCTAAATCTTATTTTAAACTTTAATTTACTCCATTTTGTAATTAAGGTATAATCATTTAACTCACGTGGCAGGATCAAACATGTTATTAAGCATAAAGCATTGCGTCGCTATCGGAGGCGCCACCTGTGGTTGCGGAGCAACGATGTTAGACCCCGTGCCCATGAGCACAGACGCGGCGGCAGGAGGTATCTAAAGTAAACAATTAAAAAATAATATCATCATACTATCACATTGTTTATGAACTTCATTTATAAGAATGAGTTGCAAATGTTCAATATGTTAATAATGATTGTATGTGGACACGAAGGCTATCAGTGTGCAAATTTAAGATAAACATTTTAGTTGGAGCATGTTTACAGCATGCCTCAAATAAATTACTTTTTCTGTGGTTTTGGCAATGCTATTTTTTATATGTATGAAATTTACAAAAGAAAAAATTTCGTGTAATAAATGTTTTTCGAATAAATATCATTTTAACCATATGATGCAGTCATGTTTTATCAATATAAATAAAAATAATACACACTTGTAACCCAGTTCCCTCTGCAAGCTTGAACATAAGCTGTAGTCGTCCCGTGGCCCCAAGATCAACCCCTGCTCTGTCCAGTTCATCGGCATCGAAACGAGTGCTGGATCCGCCGTCCGTACGTTCAGTTACATTTCCTACTTTCATCGGTCTCCCGGCCAATTCAAAACCGTTCAATTGCTCCATTGCTTTCTTTGCATCTGTTGCATGATGGAACTAAAGGAAAAAAAATTGCAAAATATTAATACAATGACTTTTTAAATATAGTTACAGCTCCCGTCTGTCAACAACGCGTATGCCTATCAATGCAGGTGAACACTTAAAATAGGTGGTACAACTTACCGTCAAAAAACCATAACCTTTACTTTTCCCTGTTTCTGGGTCAGTCATAAGTTGAATGTGATCAATTTTTCCAAAAGGCTCGAAAATTCCTCGCAACATATCCTCTGTAATATTAAAATGCAATGAGCCAACGTACAGTCTAGTGGGACCATTACTTGTCTTTGGAGCTAAATTAGGCAAAGTATTGCCTACTCTGTTTTTCTCTGCTTGTGTGTGTTGTACTATAATTGGGACACCCAGTAATTTTTGTCCAGTCAAACCCAAAGCCTGGAAAAATGAAGATTAGTTATTATTTAATGTCTTCAACGAAAAAGAAAATAAAATCGATTAGGTGTTATAAATTTCGTCAACATACCAATGGTACTGATTCAGCATCCTTAAATTCAATATATGCTATTCCCTTAAACCTCCTAGTCTTGTTGCACGTGATAAGTCTGACATCTCTAACTTTGCCAACAGACGAAAAGAACTCTTCTAAATCTTTAGCTCGTATACGCTGAGACAACTGCATACAGAACACAGTTCTCAAATCTCTCTCCTCCGGGGGCAAATCCTCCAACTTTGGTTCAATTCCTCTTGATTTAGATCGATATTCATGTTTCGGTTCTGCCTCCCGACTTTTTTCGCGTCTCGAGTGCCTTTCCTTACTACGCTCCCTCTCCTTACTGCGTTCCTTGTCTCTGCTACGTCGCTTTTCCTTGTCCCTGTCACGCTCCCTTTCCTTGTCGCGGTCGCGGTCTTTATCTTTAATGTGTCTGTCACTTCGATCTTTGTCACGATCTTTACGATCTTTGTCCTTTTCCCTATCTCTGTCTTTCTCCTTGTTCTTTCTCTCATCTCTATCTCTTGAACGTCGCGAATCCCTATCTCGTGACCTTCTTTTCTCTCTAGATTTACTGCGTCTAGAAATTAAATACCACGTGAATTTTTCAATTTACAGTATTTAATGATATGTATTATAGTGTTAGTAATTTTGAATCAACCAAAATAAGTAATTCTATAAAACAGATATGTGGCTTATTTTGTAATCAAATATCTTGGTGGCCTAAGGCCATTGGAATATTGTGCAGAACTCCCATACATTGCCATATGCCCTGCCATATCTATAATTGTAGCAACTTGTACAATGTTCAGAGCTGCCAAGATATTTAACAACTATTGTTCTAATATAAAAATAATGAGTTACCTTCGATTGCCATCCTTTTCTCTGTCTCTGTGCTTATCAGAATACTTGTCCGATCGATGTTTCGAAGAGGATGTGGTATCCTGTCACACAAAGCACAAGGTAGAAGCAGCACCACAGCAACACGCCAATGAATAAATAAAAAATGTATTAGTTAATTTATATTGACAATACAAAAGCATCTGTGAATATTTCATCACTAACAAGTTCTTAATGTTTAATGATGAAGGACCACAAATGTTATTTATTACTTTGCCTAGACTTTTTTGAGACGGCTTTTTGTAGTTGGTTTGTCAAATTTGTTTGTTGTTCTCTATTCCCCGCTGACTTACCGTTTAATAAACCATTGACTAAGGGTGTAAACAGCTAACATCACAGACGGAAACTTCTGCAAAAGATTTATCACCCATAAGAGTGTGACTTTTCCACAATGATTTTAATACATTTGTTTTTAACTAGCAGATAATTGAGTTTTTATAAATCAGAAAATAAAAATATTATATAGTATTGGATACCTCTTTTTGGTTCGGGACGATGAAGTATGCTGGACAATAACCACAAAGTTCTATAAATATAAGAAACGATTCTCAAATGTAATTTTGTTTTACAGCTCTATATAACTCAAATATCGAAATAAATACCTTACTAAACAAACTACAACAAAAGAACCGGCTCTCGGTTTTTTTTACAAAATCGTGTTTTGATGTTTACCTTCTACACAATTATATAGTTTTAATTTATGGTAGCGAAATACGTTAATGTTTTCAGTACCTTCGATGCCTTACATGTCATGTGGATTCTTTATTAAAAAAATTACGAAAAATACAAATATTCTATACTAGACAATAGATTTTACCATCCTTCATTAATTTTGTGGCGATAAAAAACTATTTGAGGTTAATGTAACAAAGACCACAGCTGTGACAAACATTATGTGCATTGTGTGTTTACTGAGGTGCACCTTAATAACATAATCTACATTAAAAGAACAAACTTTCTTCTACTTCTCTCAATGTTTTACATAGGTAGATATATAACATGTAGCATCATAAGATGCTAATATATCTAACCTAATATACGGTCGCTAATTAAATTGTCTCAAAATAAAATTTTTAGACAATTAAGTAGTTGAAATAAAATGATACATACAAATGAATTTGATGATACTCACCGATTTTATATAGGGAGCTTCGAGCATTGCCTCTACATCGAAATCTTCGGCCATTCTGTAGGTTAAAAAGGTTCAGATTGTTACAATTGTAACTATTAACAATAAATATAAATTAGCAGCTCGAAACTGATGCTACAAATTGTATTTATGCACAATATTTTAAATACCAGAAAACTTTACGAGACGTACGACTCTATATAATTATAATTAGTAACAAAATGGCGTTCACGTTTCCATTCCGATACTATTTGACAAATGTTTGCATTATTCTTATTGTGCTAATAATATCTTATAACTCACCTAGTAATAACAAAATATGTATTTAAGCTTGAAGTCTTCGTAATGGGCCTGTTGAATCAAATGGCGTCTTATATTATAGGGTTAGAGGTAATGATAAGAAATACGACCATATTTTCCCTTTCGTCTCGTTTTCTGATTTCTGGCAGTGACCACAGAGTAAAGAGTCACAGAGAAACCTCAGTTAGGGCACAGACAAAGAAACATACAATAGACAAATTCAGAAAAAGAATGCAGTGTAAATGGTATAGTAAGGTGGTCAACTTGGTTTTTACTTCGATTTTTCAATTTGTTTTTTTTGCCAGCAGAATTTTCTTATGGAAACTGGGGTAATCCTGTGGTGCAATTGGCTTCTTGGCAGAGATCTGTCACCTGTCACATTATTATAATTTAAATGTAATCGATGTCTGTGGAATGTGAATACTTGGAAATACAGTCCTGACTTTTGTTTTATATCGTATACGCCTGAGGTTTTACTTTATTCTACATATTTAGTTAGTACTGAGTCTAAAAGAAGATATAAAGTTGTGTTTTTCTAAGTCAAATCATTAATATTGCCTTAATTTCAAAATAGTTTCATGTTGTGAAATAAATTCTAACAATCATGACTACCGCGGCCAGACCAACTTTTGATCCAGCGCGAGGTGGACAAGGACGAGGGGAAAAGGATTTAAGTGCTATATCTCGTCAATACTCTAGTCGAGATCTTCCAGGTCATACTAAACTGAAATACAGGTATGTCTGCATGTTTTGTGCAAATGTAAGTTACTGTTAGCATAATATTAAACAAAAGATTCGATGGACAGAAAAAACATTATGTCAACTTAATCATGTACCTGCCCTATTCCCTATGACGGGTATATAATGTAATTTGCTGTCATTGAAAACGTTTAAACTGTGTTTGTTTATATTAAAGGGAACAAGGTCAAGGTACAACTGAAGAGCTACGCACAAGAGATTTCCGTAAAGAATTAGATGAGAGGGAAAAAGAAAGCAAAGGACCCACAACAAGAAGGCAAAATGAGCCACCTGCTAAAAGGCTGAAAATAGATCAAGTTCCAGCTGCTAGCTTAGATGCTGATGACCCATTAGAAGGAGATTCTACAGATTCTGATGACTCGGACGATGACACAGCAGCATTGCTGGCAGAATTAAATAAAATTAAAAAGGAGAGAGCAATTGAGCAGGCTAAAAAGGTTTGTGAATTATCATAATAAAAATCCTATGTAGCATTTCAAAATATTAAAGTAATGGGTTTACATATATCTCAGTGGCTCAAACCATATGTGTTATTTCACAAATCATAACTTTAGGTGTAGTGGGGTGAAAATGATTGTAGGGTGAGTGCATCTTGCAAATGGCCTTTAGCCATTAAGATTTTGGAAAATATGTATACAAATTAATATTATTGATTTCTATGTGATTTTGCAGGATGCTGAAAAGAAGCAAGAGGAGGAAAGAATTCGTATGGAAAATATATTGTCAGGCAATCCATTACTTAATTACTCTGCAGCAGGACAAAAGAATGATTTAAAGGTAATCTAATTTTAAATTTATAATTAATAACTAACCCAGCCAACTGAAGTGGATTTGTGGCTTCCAATTACAAAAGTCTCCACCATTTCTTTTCTGCACCATCACAATCCAGTCCTGGACTTACAGTCAAAATTATTTAAGATGAAATCTTTTATAACTGTGTACCAGTTAAACTGAAAAAAGGTTTTCTGGATTAAAAATAAAGAATTGTTTCTGCCCTTCTCCACCAATAAGAGTGACTAGTTTCTAGACTACAACTATATTCAGCAAATTATTATGTAAAATTTACTGTTGTATGTGTTTTCTTTAATATTTGGTCAGGAGTCATTTGTTATACTACTTATAAAATGGCTTAACTCACTTGCAAATCGGTGTCAGTACTGACTAGTTTCGAGCCCATCGGAGGCTCATCTTCAGGGTGAGTGGGAATGGTACTATAGTATGTTCACGGCCCGTCGCTCACATCATCACCATTTCATCATTCATTAATTGAGTCATTTTTTAATTGTGAGAAGAGAGGACAAAGGAAACTAGACACTTTTGTTAATGGGGTTGGGTAGAACCAATTCTTACTGAAAATATTTTGTTATAAACGATTGCCCGATTTTGTTATATTAATTTAATTTATTTGTACACAGGTTAAAAGAAGATGGGATGATGATGTGGTCTTCAAAAACTGTGCCCGTTCAGAGCCAGAAAAGAAGTTGAACACATTTATAAATGATTCTTTAAGGTCCGAGTTTCATAAAAAGTTCATGGAGAAATATGTAAAATAGAATTAGTTTAAAATCCCGTGTTGTTTTTGTCATAAAAATAAAAATAAGGATAATACAAAATGAGACTAGAGTTATTTTTTTATTATATTCCTTTGTAAGTGTGGTACGTGTAACATTTGACATTAAAGTCATCATGGCAAATTCAAACCATCTTTTTTTTACTCATAATTACTCCTAATAAAATCCTGTACAAAGAGCGGAGTAAGCATAGTCTGTGTACTTTCATCTTATCAATTCTGTTTGGCTCCTTTACCAGGTGATCAATGTTATCTGGCTTCCAATGAGGCACTCGCTATCCAGTCGGCACTGTCCCAGTGATTTTCTTACAATCTTGCATCACATATCTGGTTAAAAAAGTCACGTCATATAGGAAGAAAATACATACAGTCGAATTGACAACCTCTTTCTGTTTTATGTCAGTTAAATATAATTGAAATTGTAACAAAAAAAAACATTACAAACATACATTTCTAAAATAATATTCTATAAAACAACATCTGCTTACCCCTATGGGTTGTGGGTATTTTATATTGATTTAATAAAGGTGTATCGTATTTATAACTTAGCTGCTAAGTTGGCGATATCGCAGCGAAAAAGGGAGAATGTGATATATAAGAATGTTCGGATGTAATTAAGATAGTTGCAATTGATACTTCCCCTCGCCCACGTACAGTACAATTAAAATTGTTATGCCTGTGACGCCGCGTGCGCAGCTGAAGTGTACATTTAATATTAAGGAAATAGTTGTCTGTATTACTGGCGTATGCTATCGCATCGGGTCACTACAATTTAAAACAATCGTGTCATTACATTACTGATATCACAATTGCGGCTATGCCGTTTGGTAGTCGCTTCCAGTGAAACTAATTTTATTTCTTTGTGTTCTCGATGTTTGTGAGTGTTATAATCGGAGTCGGAATCGCACGAGTGCGCTTGACGCATTTACTGGAACTTCAATGTTTACATTATTGAGACGATGTGGCGAGTGGCGATGGCGAGCGAGGGGGCGGGGAGGGGAAGCTGCGATGAGTGCGGCGCGGCGCCGGCCCACCTTGAGTGGGCAGGTTCGGTGGCTGCGGTCGGGCCCGTGCGATTCCGCAGGCGACACGACCGTAAAATTTTTGTTCATTAGTGAGCCGACTGCTTCGAGAGCGTGCGTCATTGTGTCAATCGGTCTGTAAACATGTCTTACCCGAAGACGGCGTGGCGGTGTGTTACTTTATTATTGTTTATAGTGTCGTGTGAAGCAGTACTCTCCGGATTGTACATTGATAATGGCGTGGATCAAACCGTTATTCATCATTCTATGACCCGGCATGAAAGACTGTTAGTTGAACATGAAATTCTGGATCTCTTGGGTCTCGGGGAGAGACCTCGTCGCACTAGTGCGCCGCCTCTAGACCGGTCGGCTCCTAGTTTTCTGCTGGACGTGTACAAGCAACTAGCAGAGGAACATGAGCAAGCTCGGCCGACGCGAAGTTCTGAAATGGCTTTGAGTGGTGAAGAACAGCAAGCTATTGACGAAAGTGATTTAATAATGACATTTCAAAGTAAAAGTAAGTATAGAGTTTGAACGGTATTGATACCTATGTAATTGACTATAACAATCTGTGAATAGATGGTGGGTAAGTATATTTTGCCGCGTTTATGTTTTTGACAAATCTTATATGACCGCTGAAATAAGTTACGATGAAATAAAACGCACAAATATTTAAATTATGTTCCTGAATTTATAACACATATAGAAAGGATAGGTAGTTGATAAAAAAGTATCTTTTTATTGACATTACACACAAAAAATATTAGTTTGTAATGCGTTTAAATAAAATGAGAAATTTATAACAAACTAATTAAAACTATGTTACTTCTATTAGTCTGTAATAACAGATTCCTTAAAAAAAAGTTACATTTGTACCATCTATATAAACACGAAAAATTTCTAAAATAAATCTATATACTTAAAACGATATCATCTGTCGCTGAAATGTGTTCTAAATTTTTCATTTCCATTGAATTCGACTATACATTTCGCATGTATGAAACTTTTGTAACCAGCGGGTAATTGCAATTTCATCAGCTTGGAATAAAAAAATAGCCAAGCCACTCCCGCGTACATAAGCTATCTTCAAAAGTACCGTCGTAATTGGTCCAGTCGTTTCATAGATTACCCGGAACAAAAGTAGACTTGCGGCAAGAAACATACCGACCAACATTTTAATTATAAATATAACGAATATTTACAACGATATATAATTTTAAATTACATACAGACATTCTAGTTTTATGAATTGTATAGATTGAATCCGTCTTGTATTCTGAGGTGGTGTGTAAAGAGAGCTCAGGGCTCAGGTAGGTTGAGTCATTACGCGACGTCTGCTTGCGAGCGGGCCGCATACCAAACGCTCGTATTGATATAGACCGCCCGCATGCTTATAGGAATAGGACAGGTAGTCATGAATAATCCTCAAGTCAATTAAATAATTTAAAAACTTTGTGCTATTCAAGAATTATCTTTTGCCGATAGCATAACAAAACTAAAATCTTATCTGTCGCGAGAGTATCGACCTGGAGAGAATCTCGATTCTTATTAAGTTTAAAGTTATATACTGAAAAGGGTGGCCTGTGTAATGTGCCAGGAAATTAAAGTTTACCACGTATAGCTACAATCTAATTTTTACTTACAACTCTAGCTAGTTCAGTTTAGTATATGTTGCCATTCCTTAGTCGCTAAGTTACTTTAGAGTTTATTTAGTCTCAATGTAGAAAAAAAAAGGTAATTTACGAGACATAATCTTATTGTAAGTTGGTTTTTGTTTTTATTAACACATTGTACGATTCAATTGAATTTGTCACAATAAGGTAACTGTTTATGCATTCACATCATGCCATACCTGTCCTGCTCACAGGACATTGGATGGTTGAGTCCCCGTCAAATGGCTATTAATGGACGTTTAAATTTATCTTATCCTTTTTTTACAGTATGAAATGACTGTTATTAAAATTAATTGACTATTTAAATAGGAAATCATGTTTAGTCAAATTTGTAAAACAATTAAAGTGCAGATTTTCTTGAGGTAGATCAATGATTCTAAAAGAATTTAATTTACATAATTCTCTAATCATTTATTATAACTAATATAAAGCTTATGTAATTTAAATAATACAGTCATTAACGCTGTATATAATTAGTATAACTATGTAATGATATGTCATATAATATGATTATTTAACACGTGCACTATGATATCAAGTTACAATATTTAATAGGACACCTGTTATTTTTTACCAATCGACTATCCTTATTCATTTTCACATTTAGAACAAATTATAAATACAATAACATACGTCAATTCATAAAGCCCTTGGATTCGTAGTACTGGTTTGTTATTGTAAAATTATAGTTAACGTATCAAATAATTAAATCTCATGTGTAAAAAGGCTAGAAAGACTACTGCTTTTAGTCATTGGAGAAAGACCATCTTGGGTGGTCGAGGAATGAGGCGAAACTAAAGGAAAAAATATTCCATTTACTTATTTTTTTTTGTCAATTTTCGAAAACATAGAAGTACTATTAATGCATAACTTTGTTTACAGAGCATCACTTGGGAGTACTTCGTCACGGCCACGGGCGACACGTGTGGTTTGAGGTGTCCGCTGCACCGAGCGATGCGTCCTCGCTGCTGACAGCGGAGCTGCGCGTGCACCAGGCCGCTACGCACACCGAAGAACCGACCAGTCTCTACACTGTCGTCGCACACAGGGTCCTCAGTGTCGATAATGTCGGGTCAGTGATTTATCTGGAGGCATATCGTATTTATTATTGTGGAAGAGATATGCGTATATGAAACGATCCCCACAACATGCAATTGCTGTTCATCTTTCTTTAATAGATTTGTTTTCAAGGAGTATACTAAATTTGAAATTGTCTGCTCGAATAAAGGAGGTGCGGTCAACCGTTGCATTGAGTGGCATTCTTTGTGGTTATGGGATGTTAACGTAATGTATAATTCATTAGTTACTGCCACTAGATGGTTTTAGTGACTTTCATGAAGTAAAAATGTATAGCGTAAAAACTTGACAGGGGGTTACAAATGGAGCGCGTGGCAGCGGTGAACACGAGCGCTGGCGCGGAGGGCTGGCTCGAGCTGAACGTAACGACGGCGCTGCGTGCCTGGCTCACAGAACCCACTGAGAACCGAGGCTTCTTCATCACCATTCACCCACATTCGCAACCAGGTAAATATGGATAACACCAGAAGACTTTCTTTTAATTTAAAATCTTGCAATTCAAGCATAGTCGGTTTCTATACATCAATCGTGCTCCATATTGATAATGTTTAGGAAAGTCGACGATTGTTTCTATACCTCTAAGTCTCACTTGATACACTCAGAGTCATTGTCGTATGTTATCAAATAAAATGAACATTTTCTCGTTAAATATTTACTAAGAATTTGTTCACAGAACGCCACGTGAAGCCAGAAGAAATAGGTTTAGAGGAAGGTCGAGGGTCCGGCGTCGATGGCAAACAGCCCTTCCTTGTCGCGTTCTTCAAGAACGGGCCCAAACTGGGTGGATGGGACGCCGGAGCGCGGCGCAAGCGAGAGGCCAGGCGGTGGAGGACACACGGATATACAGACAATTATCTAAGGAATCCCTTGACCGGTGAGTTAAGTTTTATCACCATATTTGAAACACTTTTTAGTCGCTCACAATATGTCTTCTAAATTTAAAAAGGCCATAACAAATGTAATGATAAAGAAAACATTGCAGGTGTTTTGATGCAACTGATATCTTTTCTATGTAAAATAAATTTGCACGCTACATCATACATGTGTCGAATGCAAACAATATTTTAATAGATGCTAATATATTTCAGACACGTCGCATTGGACGACCAGGAGCTGCGAAATACAAACATTGTATGTTAGTTTTAAAGATTTGGAATGGCAAGTGAGTGAAATTAAACATTATTTTACTCAATACTTTGTGATTAATTTATAAAGAAAATCAAAATAAATGACGTGACCGATGAAACTGATTTGAAGTTAATGGAAAATAATTGAATACAACGTTATAAAGCATTTGTTTTTTATATCTTCTAGGACTGGATAATAGCTCCTGACGGCTACAGCGCGTACTACTGCAGCGGGGAGTGCAACTTTCCATTGAACGCGCACAAGAACGCTACAAATCACGCCATCGTCCAAACATTGGTGCATCTGTTAAATCCCACACAGGTAGAGTAAAATACACATTGAGTGCGATCCATCTGCATCCTAGAACATTGTTCCTCTTACCTTAACATGAAGTAAGATTTCTTTCTGACTGTTACTTTAAATAGTTTTAATAATTATCGAAATGGATAATGTCCATAGTTACAATTACTCTTTTGAATATGGAAGGAATTTCTTTGCTGTTTCTAGTTAGTATATCATTTTTTCGTTGTCTCAAGTGCTTTATACCTAGCTATCATAAAAAAGGTAATGTATTTATAAACTAAAAATAAATCGGCTAACACTCACATATTCTTCCGGTGTAAGCGTCGGTTACTGTCGAGTTCCATCTGGGTCCCTCTTTAGGGTGATTGGCATAGGTATTTTTTCTCGGTCGAGGCTCGTCTCTCACTAAACTCAGTATTAGTCAGTTTGTTTTTAGTTTATAATAACATCTAACGAAAATTTAAATAGTTTCACTATACATTTAATTTATTTTTTGTTCCTTACAGGTACCGAAGCCGTCGTGTGCGCCGATCAAGCTGGCGACTATATCTGTTCTGTACTACACGGACGACTCCAACGTTATACTGCGCAAATACAAGAACATGGTTGTTAAAACTTGCGGATGCCATTAGGATTTATACTAGACTGTTTGAACAAAAAAAATGTACAATTTAATGAAGCATATTTAAATCTAAAATTAATGTAATAAAATTGAAAAGATCTAAAGTTTACCTTACTAACTCAAAGTTATTTTGTACGTGCCTCTTTCGATACGTATAATTTATTTTAGAAATTAGACGCATATTAAGACAAGATCAATACTTATTATAAGTCATTAATTTTAAGTAATGTATGTGCCAATTTGAATATGAAGTCAGTAAAATTATTTTATTAATAGTGAAGCCATGACTATGGTTACTCGTGTGTACAATTTTAATGATTACAAATTTATTTTTAACTGTACGGGCTTTTTTTTTAAACAAATATAGTATAATTTGGTGATAGAGATAGTGGAAAATATTGTTCTACTTGTAATAACGGCTCAACTCACGTGTAGATCGGTGTAAGCACCGACTAGTTTCGGACTCGTCATGGGTCCATTATAAGTAGCATAGTATAATGTCTTTAAACTATTAAAACTTTCGTGAGACTCACTGAGTGAGCGACGGGCCGCGAACGCGCGATAGTACCGTTCCCACTCACCCTGAAGATGAGCCCCCGATGGG
>JAODUI010000001.1:3956799-3971435 GCA_027563995.1 Papilio gigon | reverse complement strand
AGTGAGCGACGGGCCGCGAACGCGCGATAGTACCGTTCCCACTCACCCTGAAGATGAGCCCCCGATGGGCTCGAAACCAGTCGGTACTGACACCGAGTTGCACGTGAGTTAAGCCGTTTTATAAGTTATATAGTATAATGTCTCACTAAAGTTTTAATAATTTGTTAGAAAAGATTAGTTAATTAACGTAATTTTTAATACTATACAGCGTTTAGTATAAAAAAACATTAATTAATTACTCAGTTGAGAATGAAACGTGTGACAAGCCTACGAGATTCGAGGCACGTAAATAAAAGAAAAAAATCAGCTTAAAACATAATGATTATGTCATCTACAGAATTGATACTTGTGACAAAAATAAACCAGATATATTTTTTAAAGTGAATTTAAAGAAAATATTTATTCGACCGTTTTTCAAACGGCCACGAAATGACTCATAATTTTAAAACCGGTAAATATAAATTGATTTTAATATTTTTTGTTTACAGTCATCATATCGACAGATCATGTCGGCGACTCAGTGCGCACCATCTGTAGCACTCAGGACTGATGGTGACGGCGCACTGACGCATACTTTAGATTCATTAACATGGGATATTTTCATGCGTTACAAATTTACCGGGATGATAAATTAAAAATAAACTTAATTTAATTAAATTACATTGTAAGAACTATGCTCAATGTTTTTCTAAGGGATTAAATCCGGAACGAAGTTATTCGACGAAGAACCAAAGTGTACGATATAGTTTTTAAAATCTGTAGGCTGAAGTGGCAATGGGCTGGTCCCATCTGTCGGGCCAGCGGCGCCAGGTGGGGTAGGACACTGTTGGAGTGGACGCCATGGTTAGGAACCAGAAGTGTGGGGCGTCCTACCTCAAGGTGGACCGACGACGTAGTGCGGACGGCAGGAAGTCGTCGGATGTGGAAGGCGGCAGACTGCATACTGTGAAAGGCATCGGGAAAGGTCTATGTCCAACTTTGTTAACCTCATTATGGATTATAATCGTAAAGCGTAATTTTCGTTTATAGTATTCACATTCCAAGTATTTTGATCGTTTGGCGCAGATCCATGGTGTGTAATTATTTGTTGGATTTTGTTTACATTTCGAAAGTTTAATGAGCTACAAGCTGTCGTCCGCGACTCCGTCCGCGCGGAAGTCATTTAATCCTTTAAGTGTTCTGGAGATATACCAAACATCTATCCATCACTTTAAGCTTTCACATTAATATACAATATTAGATAGTGAGTGTGCACATTTGTATGACCATAAAAAAATATAACTCTGACTAAGGTACATTATTGAGACCTAAAATTAGGATATAAAACAAACAACGCAAAAGTAAATAAAACCCCTAGCTTTATGTGTGACTGCCACACATGATGTTTACTTTCATATATACTCCTATACATAACACTCATATGTTCTATTTATTTTTAGCTGTAAATAATTGCATTGCAAATACTTGTTAAAAACAAATAGCATGATTGTAGAACCACTAGTAAGTATTCCGTAATGTTTCAATATAGTAACATTATCTTGTTGACATGGCATAATTCATTTAACACTAATTATCGTTATCACCGCAGGACATGAAGCAGGCAACCATGTCGTTAGTTCTTGGGTAAAAACTTTGAACTTAATTTAGACATATTCGAAGAGTCTGAAGATTTAAATATGGGTTATTAAGAAGTTTCTTGATCAAGTTTTATGAAAAAGTTAAATTGGAATGTTTTAGATATTTTCATAGTTTTGGAATAATATAAAATTATAAATAACATCTGACTCCTTCATTCTATGTTAGAGTTTTGTCGATAACATTAAACGGGGTGCGTTATCGTGATTCACAACTGCGCTGTTTGCACACAAGTTCAAAAATAATCTTAAACAAATAAACGCTTTTGCCTTGCGAAGATCTAAGTTCCAATTTGCATTTGTAATGGCGATCCTCGCAGCTTATTAAGCTCTTAATGAAACAAGAGCACTACTCACTTGTACGTATGTATCTTTATTACTTTTTTTTTTAAACAAAACAACAGGCATAAGTTTTGGCAGATTAATATTTGTAGTCAATAAGTTTTAAATATAACATTAAAAAAAACTGTGTTGTTTAAATAAAAAAAAACACGAAGGTGTACAGTAAAAACAGTACGGCTCTCGTGTCTATAGGTGCGAAAGAAAGAAAAAATAAATAAAAAAGTAAAATCTACAAGCACATAAAGTTATTATTACAGAAAACAGACTACGAAGTTCTTCGAGCTCGTTTTCTCTCGTAAAGGAAGTTTAATTACCAAGGTAATTGAGATATATCGATAATTAGTAAGATTTGCAATATCTGGCAAAGTTCCAGAACAGTAGCATAGCTAGTCTTAAATATGAGCCGACGTAAACATGTCAAAACAGTAAACAATTCGCTTGCACAGGTTATGAGAACTCTGGGTGAAGTACCATCTGTTATAACTGGTATTGTATACATTAAAACGTTCCAATACATTTACTTACATATGAAAGACGTATAATAAATATCATAATAATAAGAAACATTCCCAATAAACACCGTCTAATAGATTTTTACTGCGAATTTATAACTAACAATGAACGTGAAAATTGCTAAAAAGTCTGTCGTATGCTAAAATACTACTGATATAATTATTAGGTATAGTGTCAATAGAAACGAATCAGGAATTCGTCCACTGGTCCAATAATATTTAACATTAGCATAACTTGAGCAACGTAAAGATAATTAGTAGACTTGAATCTTTACGAGTTTGGCAGTTTTATATTACGTCAGAGTGTCTATAACCTAAATATACATATTTGTGGGAAATAAAATAACAAAGGCTTCATCAAAAGCAAGTATTTACACATAAACTTAAGTTTGTTGTCAATATAATTTTAGATTGGGTTATATCAATGCAATAGTCACATTTCTTGAAAATAAAGAAATAACACACAAAGTTCTACGTAATCAATCGATCACTTTACTGTTATCAGTATATGATTGGCGATGAATCGGAAGCGTTGTCGTTATATCATATTAGAAACGACGCTTGCCGTTTGTTGCCTTAGATTGTTTGAATAGTTTCATTTTTGACACGTTATAGTGCAGTATAAAAAGCAATAAAATAAATTACTGCAATAGTTTGAAAAATATGTTGATAAAACTCGATGACATTGTAAATAATTCATTGTATGTAATTCAGAGGCACGAAATCCGTAGTGTATTATTAAGGCTGTAGTAATCTACTGGGCGCGTAGATCATTGCTTGCTCCTCGCTCCTCGCTGCGGCTGCTCGCCCACAGTCCGTAGGCCGCATCATTCAGCCGCCGCCGCCGACCTCTGCCGCACGCCCGGCTTCGCTCCTCGTGTAAACAATGCATTCCGCGATGACCGACGCTGACCATCTGGTGTAACTGGTGTTACTATATCAAACATAAGTGTGGGAAACAGTGCGCCGAGCTTTACGAACCATGTGGATCCCGGTGTACGTTTGTTGTTTTCTCGTGATGGCCGCATCTGGTGACTTTTTCGGTGATGGTGAACCGAGAGTTTTTCGGAAATGTTGCCCTCGGCAACACAGTCTCGTCAAGGTGGTATCGGATGACTACAAGCATTACGACTGCTTGGACCGGCAGAGCTTGGAGCAAACATACAATATTTCATATTCCCCTTTGATTATAAGTGATGAACGGTTTATTGCCGTCGACTACGGCTTGCCGATATCGTGCGATGGAATAAACGTGATGGTGAACGCGGTGGACTTGGAAACTAAGTTATCAACATCTCTGAATATCTGTTACGATAGGTTGGTGGCTGAAGTCGTCAATGGTACAGTGTTGCAATACATTCCTCAAACAATAGGTTTAACCTGCGCAAATAATAAAACTGAAACTAAATTAGAATCAGGCTTGCAAATAAATCACGTGCGGAAGTGCTGTAGAAAAGGACAAGTTTTTGACGATAGGAATCATGTGTGTGTAGATAGTGGAGACAAAGACGAAAAATGGATTGTGGATAATTTGAATTTAACAGACAGTTATGTATATGAAGTGGACATCGGCTTGCAGTGCAAGTCGGACGAGTATGCTATTGAATTACGACAGAGAGATTATACATTCTCTGTAGATAAAAATGTTCTAACAGTTACCAATAGAAAGGATAGAAGTATAACTGATATGCTGATGAAAGGTGAGTGGTGCATCGATCAAGGATACGGCATCGATGATATGATTGCTAAGATTTGCACCCGGAACTGTGCCGCTTTTAACGCCTTGTGTATACGGAAGTGCTGTCCAGAAGGATACCATTACAAAGTAAGAAGATGCCACAGTTTAATTAGTACGTGCGTACCTAACGTCGACGAGCTGAATTATTTCCAGCCGATGTATTACTTGGAACCATTAAGAAATGATTACTTAGGTTTGACAGGTATGTTTTTCGTTGCTCATTATTTTCAAATGATATTACGATTTATCAAATATGGTACGTTTCCGTATCAAATAAAATAGTTGATAACATATTTATCTGATAAAGTAAACGCTTATTTGTTGTAAACGTTCGTGTTTTGATATATACACAACAACCTTAACAAATACATACTAACATAACCATTTTATAAATGCCTATATATTATTTAGTGTATACTAAAATCGATTTATAATTTACATAGTTATTTTCTAAAAATCTTTAGACATATTTTTATGTACACGTTTCATACCAGACCTTAAATAAATAGGTATTTATTTAATTTACGTGTATAAACAATGTGTGTGGCATAACTGTACTCTTTTAGAACTGAGATGAAATCACTCGTTCCTTTATAATTACTTTTGGTAAATAAGAAAAACTTTTGATAAGCTCCGCGGAAAAGCTCTGTTACATCACACTACAGGAATGCTTTCCCCGTACACATTTAACATGACGTATATAGTATAGTAACATGACTTACGACTTCAAGAGAAAAATAATAAAATAATCATAAGAATGATTTATTGAGTGATAGGAGTAAACATCATTTTTCATGAGACTATATGACATATATATTTAAAACTGGACAAAAGAGTATAATGTTTTCGTTTCTTTCTTAAAGCGACTAATAGATAAGTTAACGTTGTTAATGAGGTTCTCAGAAAGATCTATTTTAGGGTGTGGCTCATATCGTTACATTGTGGTTTATATATTTTTTATATTTGTTATATTTTTTTTATTACAATTCTCAGGGGATAAACGAAAAAACCGTAACAATAACAAGATTTAATAAAAGTAATTAAGAACATGTTTTATAGATTTCTTATAACTTAGATATGTTAGAATACGATGTGAGGGGAGCACTATTTCCGCTATAGAGCGTTGTTAAATAAATTTGCAACAAATCACATATCGTAGACAAGATCGGAGACTAAATCATGCTGTTATAAATATTTAACTTTGAAGTAAGTCAGTTTAAAATAATCAAGTTCATCTTTAACAGATACAATGGGAATCCGGACGAATCTGGATTGTTCAGAAGGAAGGTTTGTCCTTAACAGATCGGATCCGCGTGACAATCACCGTTTGACTGCTGAGGGCTTGCTGGAATCTTCAATATCTATTACTAACGACTACTGTATAGAAATGTTCGATCGAAGGCATTGCCCAGAAAATGACGTCATTTCCAGCACTATCCTCTGCTTCATTTCACCAGATAAGATAAAGGACTTTCGCGTGGCCTTTGTGGTAAGTTTAGAACGCATTTGACACCCGTACAACTTTGTTGGTTAAGTTTTAAATACATTTTGAAACAATTACCATATTACATATTTCAATTTGCATAATTAGTCCATACTTTATTAGATTTGCCATGAACTAGAAATAAAAAAATACGACACAATGTTGAATGTAATTCGAAGAATTAGAAAAAAAAAACGTTTATTAAAACCCACATAATGTGAATTAACAAATTGTTTTATTAATGTAATGTATTATTACCGAGTCCGATGGCGTGACTGGTCAAGGTCACGTGTCCATCTGTTTTCTGAAAATGATTTTTCATAAAAATTTTTCACAAGTTTCGAAGATTTTATTTCGAAATATTTCTTTATGTCTCATTATTAAATTTGCTTATGAAAAGTCTGTTTAATTGTAATAAAGGTGAGATGTCGATTAATGACATTATAACGAGGTGCGCAGAACTTTAATTCGTGGAATCAATGAAAATTTTAATAAATATTCTTAATGAATATTGACTTGATATATTACGAATCAAAATACTTGCCTGCGACTTAGTCTGCGTGGAATTAAAATGAGTTCGTCGCTTATGCGTTATTCTATAATATATTTGTTTCAAACTTTATCCAGACTGTTTAGCTGTTCTAGTGTAAGCGGTAACAGACATCCATATATCCATCCATCCCACCTGCATCGTTTATAATATGAGTAAGATGTAATTAATTTATTTGAATATCTTTGGATGTGATGCAGATAAATTGTATATCGGGCGTGTGCTTGGCGCTGACTCTGATCGTGTACTGCGCGCTACCGGAGCTGCGCAACCTGCACGGCCAGACGCTCATCTGCCACGTCAGCATGATGCTGCTCGCCTACTCCTGCCTTGCGAGAGTCCAGTACAGCCCCGTCTTAGATAAACTAATGTGCAAATTACTCGGTAAGATATCCAAGTACGCAATAACCAACATATGAACAACAGTATTTCAAATTTTATTTGTTTTTGTCCAAATAAGCATAAATACGGGTCTGTTATTTATTCTAGCTCCATTTATATGGTGTCAAAGTGTATAAAAGAAGATAGGGGCCGTTCAAGTAAATACGCAAGCAGATTTATTACTATTATTCAGCCTCCCCCATTGTCAGCAAAAGTAACCAAAGCTCTGACCCCCCCTCCCGTGATGACGTCAACATTGATATATGACATTTTCCTACTTATCTATCTATTCTTATTTTTAATGAATCACGAACAGCAATTATAATTCGTTTCCTTTAGTTCTCAAGCATAGAAAATGTGTAAAAAAGTAAAAACTACTGCTGACGTAATCACCATCTAGACCCTCCCCCCGCGTCATTGTCACCAAAAATAAGCAATGGAAAGAAGTAGTGTCCACCTAATACTTGAACGGCATAGTGGATATAATTCATTTCAAAAACATAACGATTACGATATTACAATTGCATAAATATTGCAGCTTTCGATGGCACCTAATTTATAAATGACTTGTTTTACACATTTAGTCACGTAGTAAAAATGTATCTATACATAGTTGTCAGTTTTATTCGTATTTATCGACAAATGTATTTATAACCACAGACTTTAAAACATAAATACAAGATGGCAATCATTTTGTAACACTAATACCAATAATATGTGTTTATAATGAGTAAACATGATGCGTGCGTCTTGTCTTATATCGTATTCACGTATTAGTAAAATAAGCATAGTTATTGTAGTTTGTTAGTATTTGCATATTTAAAGCTAATATTACGAAAGCACAAAGATACGGTTTCCTATCTCGCAATGCTCAAAGCAAGGGAAATAAATATTTATATTTCTTGAAATAACTTATATACGTAGACGTGTTTGTGTTAGTTAAATGTTTTGCGCCGAGACAAATTTATTTTCATTACCTTATATGTACGTTAACATTTTTTTTAATAATATGAAGATTGTATTCTTTTGTCTGATATATTGAAGGTATAGTAGATGTGTGAACTTGATGAACTATTTAGTAATGAAAAAGGTCTTACAATTTATGAAGTTAGCTAAATTATTCATGGGAGTGCTTTGCCCAACGCTCTGACAAACCCGGATAATCTACCGGAGATGTTCCATTGGTTCTATTGTTAATTAGTATGGTTAGGAAAGATAACCAGACATCCAATTATTTACAGCTTGTTCGTTCTATTACGTTTCATAATACCGTTTTATCAATTTTAATAAATAACATTGTGATTAAGCTTAATTACAAGTATACTGGGAGCTTTCATTCTTCTTGTAACGGTACTTGATTCTGGTGGGCGGTTCGCTATCAGCTATTATCGATAAGGCTAATTGGTGCACAAACACTCAAATTTGTATCAACCTTGTAACAAGTTCGTAATGATAAACGTGTCCAAAACTTTTTATATCTACGTAATAATTAGAAATCATCAATCATAGTCGCGGGGTGGGGATAGGGAGATGATACGAAAACAAAAGAATATTTGTTCGGGACCATTTGAATGTTCTCATGTGACACGCTTGATCAATTACCGCACAATGTTTGCACAGGGTACGGTATCTATTTCGGCTTCGTGGCTGCGTTCGGCTGGCTGAACGTCATGTGCTTCGACATATGGTGGACATTTGGGTAAGAATTATCTGTTTACATATATTAAAAACCGCTACCGCATGTTTGCAATATATTTTATTTGATTTAAACCACGTTAGTAACTTATCGCAAATGTTGGTCGAGAATCGACTACGAATTCATTAGTTTTTAAAGAATTCTCCATAAATGTAAAATTCAACTGTAGGGATAGAATTATGTTTTAAAATTAGACGTTAAATTAGTTTTAATGTAGAAGCGAGCGTACCTCCATCTCAAAGGTCGGCGACGCACCTGTGGCTCTTCTAGTATTGCAGGTGTCCATGGACGTCGATGATCGCTCTTGTGATCCCGCCGCTCGTTTGCCACCTTCTCTTATAGAAATAAATAAATTAAAACAATGTAAATTTGAAAGTCTTTAGATAAAAAAGTAGCTAAAGTTTCTAGACATTGTGGCTTCGTTGTTTTGTAGAATACTCGTAAGTTTTAGATTAGAATAAAAACGAAATATATTAATATATATATAAAAACATAATCCAAAGCAGATGTTAATTTGAGCTAGAAATTACTCTTTCGCGGGTCGGTTTGTTTACATTTAAAATGTCGGTCTAGTTCCCAGCTTCTTGGTAAATACGTAACAAGTACTCGAAAAACTGGTGAAGTGTTAAATCTCAGAATCAATGGGTATCTTCATTGTGGCTAGGAAATAACTGTGATGTCATTGATATATTTTGATATTTTTGGATTATACGTTATATCACAAATGTAACGATCGAAATATATCCAATAAATTAACAGCATTAATATAATATCGTTGTATACATATGGAGTCTTGTTTTACTGAGTAATGCGTCAGTCCGATTTATTAAACTAGATTGCTTAAGCTCGATGTTGCTTTTTTACTATATTAAAGACCCAACTCTTATCGGATCTTCAAACTTTTGGTAATCCATTGTCGAACAAACACCTTCAACACATTCGTAAGATATTACAGATGCTAGTGTCATATGTGAATTCTGAAATGAAGAAGATTAGTTCCTCTTATTAAGATAAAAAAAAGAAAAATTTGCAGTTAATTACAACTACGACCTTCTAACGAAAAGTGTTATAAATTTCTATATGAATGAAATAATTCCAACATAATGTTGAATGTTATAACGCGGACAGAGCTCCAAATAGTGGAACTGCTGTCAGTCCGTAGTATCCCAGTGTAAACTTTGCAAATTTAAAAATAAATATTTGGCGTATACTAGATTGATGTACTATAGCTGTTCAAAGGCGCTAACACCTTGTGACTAATGTTTTTCAAAATAAGAGCTAGCCGGTGGGAGGATCGTTTCTTTGCGTCAGCCACGCCGTAGGGTTGTCTGCGTTCAAACATATCATTTGTTTGGCCTTGCCGGATCTGTATTTACCCGTCTTCACATCAATTAACGGTAGACTGGTATTTTTTTTTACAAAACTATACTTTTAAAACAACGCTCAATATTAGCGTATTTAGCAAATCCGATGCTTTGTAAATAAAGTCAGAAAGCACAAGCTAATGAATTATCCCAAGTGGCCAATAAAATTGTAATCCAAAACAAATTACTTACATTGATTCTTGCTTATAAAACGGTCGGGTGTGGCGTGGTCGCCGCTGGTAATATATTTCTTTGGTCATATATCAGTCAATGATAAGTACATTTTTACTCAGTACGTCTTGTCATACACGCAGTTTCACGTCAATTACCCCAGTGGTTCAGCCGTCTCATGTCTTCGATCTATTTTGATTGCACATTAAATAAATCTGTACGATTGATCAACAAAATAATACACACATAACGTGTAGATGAACTAGTTCACGCAGCTTTGATTTTTAAGTCAATCTCTTTTCTAGCTTACAGTAAGGCTGTCGCTAAATTAGTATTAATAGAAGTCCTATATTTTTTATGTTTTATTTGCAATGGATACAAGACATGTCTTCTAAATATGAAAAACGATAATGTGAAAGGTTTTATAAAATCATATTTAATGGTTTTTATAAAGAACCATGTAAATAATGTATTTGTACTTTTTCATTAGAATTTTGCTAATGAAACGCGTCAGATAAAGTCCCAATTGCCGTTAGCTGTAAAGAGGGTGGGTCTTTAATTAACATATTCCACCGCCGTCTCTACGGACTCTTTTTATATGAATTACACGCAATTTCTGTTGAAGCTAATAAAGTCATACAGATTATTTACATCTGAATACCATTTTAATTAAAAAAAGAAAAAAAAAACAAAGATGGACTGCGTCAATATTAACTGTTTCTTTTTTGAATTTCTAAAATAACTTGATATTTAAAAAAAAAACTTGTCATAGATTTGTTTAGTGCTTTGAGAAATTAACGTTTTTAGACAACGTTAGGATAGTTTTAAAATAAAAAAAACACATACTTATAACGTAAAATTCAATATTTGTTTAAGTCGACTTACATGTGGGTACTCTACTCGTATGTGTAAAGGGATACCTACTGATTTATGTGGATTTATGTATTACTAACCGTTTTTATTACTCTTATGAATTTGTAAATGTTTGCTGATGTAGGCGTGAACACATATAGGCGTAGGTGTTCGTGTATTAGTTGAAATCGCCGACCTGTTTTTATGTTTCATAAAATCAAAGGAAGCTTCCAAATAGTATAAAGCTAACATTGATAAAGTTCGTAACAGCATTAGCTTGTTCATCCTGTGAACTACCACGATCTCACAAGCGACAGGTGTAAGTAGAAGTGATTCTGCGTTTAATTTAGGCGCGACGGCAAATTTTTGTTTTTATACTGGACACCGCATAATGCATTCCAGAATGAATTTACATTTTTCCAGTTGTAATCTAGCGCTGACTATGATTGGTGCACTGGAATAGTATAAACTCGGCATGAATGTTTAAGAATGTCGAATGGGCAAATGTCTTTTTTTTAATCTCCGTTACAATGTAGGGAAGAGTAGACTTGATATGGCATGAAACATTTGCGATCAATACCTATTAACAGCTTTATGACCATCCTGTCCATTATTCAGCGACGAATTGGGTTATAAAACCACTAAACTCAATAAACCATTTTATGCCGTCTCATTATTATCAGGGATAGAAACTAGCTTTAGGGTGTTAGGTAAACAGTACTGCTTTGCAATAAATAATATATAAGTACGGGTCAGTATTTCTCATGTGTTTCATTAACTACTATTTTCATATTTAATTAGTCCGTAATGTGTCCAATTTTAAGTAGCAGTGCCACCGTCATAATGAATAGATATAATTATTTCTTTGTTTCAACAGGAGTGTGAGAACTGTTCAACCTTTAAGGAAGAGCAGTTCTGAACGTCGCCGTTTTGTGTGGTATTCCATGTACGCTTGGAGTATCGCAGTACTGATGACGCTGACCATGTTCCTTCTGGACCGGTATCCTATTTCCATCGTCCTCGACGCCAACATCGGTAACGGAGCCTGCTGGTTTGGATCACGTACGTTTTTCATATTTATAGCTTCTTATAAAGCACTCTAAACAATCTCTTATTATTATTAGAAAACTTTTTGTAACAGTGACTCAGAATTATGACTGATGACCATTAATTATGATGTATACACATTTTATATTTTATATTTAGTTCAGAGATTGGCCGCTTTTAACATATCTGTAGTTACGTACACGTCATCCACAATCCATGTCATAAAATAGATTTGCGTCTATTTACAGATAATAAATGAATTTACTAAAATAACAAGTTCATTCTTCTTCTGTTTTTTCAAGAATGTTTTCATAGGGTGTTTATCTTTTCAGTACAAAACTTGCAGTCAGATTGGCCTCATTACATATATTTCGTGATACCAATAGGCCTGATAACGGGTACTAACTTTATACTATGGATACTGACGGCGAGGCACTGCGCCCGCGTCAAGTCCGAGGTGCACCGCTTGCAGGCTGGCTCCGTCGGTGACCGCGCCAAGCGACGGTTTCGTGTTGACAGAGCAAAGTGAGTCGAATTAAATGATATCTTTTCGTTAATATGTTAATTACGGAACTTGATTCCAAGAAAATGAAAAAAAAAGAGAACTTGGAAGTGACTCTGTGTGAAGGGACAGTTACACAGTCAGAATACCACGTCATTAAGTAACATGTAAAACTATCAATCTTTTACTTCCCAAGCCGGTTCAAAAAAGTTTGTAGTCGTCCTGAGCTCTTATGTATTTTTTGTTCACAGATACGTTTTGACAGGAAAACTATGGGTGGTGATGGGCGCTGGCTGGGTGTCGGAACTGCTCTCTACCATCGTGACTCAGCCTCTCTGGCTTTGGACTATAGTCGATCTGTTCAATGAACTTCAGGGTGTTTTCATTTTTCTTATTCTGGTAGTCAAACCTAAGCTGTACTACCTGATAAGAAAACGTTTGGGTAAGATATTGATATGTTCTTCAACTCACGTTTTTTCTATTTCCTATTACCTTGCATTGTATGGTTATTTCGGACCAATATTATCGTTAGTTACTAAGATATGAAACAGTGTTTTTGTCGGTGAAGTGGAGTGGTTACTTACGAATTCATATACTTTCCATTATGGTAAACGTGTTTGGGTCCCGTATACGCAATGAAAAAGATACGCATATTTACTACATAATGTTAAATAGAAGCGAGATAAAAATCTGTTTTGTAACAAAATATTCGTTTTAGTTTAAGACGTTACAAATGTTAATTTTATTCCAGGTTGCTCTCGGACCCAGTTAGACACAAGTATATATTAAACATTTACTTTTCATGTTTTTCCAACTTCTATATGCTTTTTCTATTATTTAGCTATCGCTGTTCCTACGTACATCTGTATACAAGCGTCAATCATCTAAAGGACAAAGATAAAGATTGCGCAGAATGTACGAGTGATTAGATTGCATGCAGGTGTGAATGAAATGAAAGAGTTTTATTAAGTTCAGGTACTAGGTTATTACAACATAATATTTATTTTTCCACATATAATACAAGCTTAGTTATCACGCCTAATAAATGTTAATTCTTACATTTCGTGTTAACCTGCGCAGTTTCCGTGCAAATGTAACAACGAGTGTTGTGATGGATGTGCTAAATTAACTTACAACTTTGTTCGTTAAGCATTCCATTAATTAACATAGTTAATACTGCTTTTAACTAAAATATCTGCGTTTTAATTTTAACGCAAACGCCAAATATTGCACGCGTTTCGCATAGGTGTTGAAGCTTTTATCACATTTTTGCCAGAGTTTAAAATAGAATTCGTCCATCTGAAATAGCTTCCGAGATTCCTACGTGATTAAGATCTCAAGGGATGCTGGCCATCTCATGACGGTTTCTAAAAACTTTGGTTATATAGTATTTTAAACTGTTTTAGCACTAATTTAATTGTATTATTACGAGTAGTGTTCAAATTTAGCCACTAAATTATGTTTACTCATAATGAAATGTTATCGAAGCAAAAATTAAGGGATAAAGCCGAGGTACATGTCCGACCTAATAGCGTTACAACACAATGAGCCTCTTTAATTAATTAGCATACTGATTAATTTGTTCCACCCGTCTTGTCTATGTTTGACGTAATCGTGTGACGTTATTAACTAAACTAATATAAACAGGGCTGGAGAAACCGGACTCGCAGAAGAATGGCACCTCCTCCTCGGCCCGCACTTCTTCCACCTTCCTGTCGAGAACAATTAGCTCAGACGAGCGCGCTAATTTACGAACCTTCCAGCACAATAACCACAAGCAATCTTAATTTATCGATGTCTGACTTGTGTGACGTCTCCAGGAAGGTCTTTCTCAAACAGTATTCAAAAACTTTTATAACATGCTGTGAGTCAAAAAATAATTTGAATATTTAACAATTCATGTTAACAATGATACCTTCAATACAGAAGATTCAAAATAGATTTTCGGGAAGAAAACTGAAAAAAGGTTGTTTACGAAAGTAAACAAAAATACATGGAAGTGGTATCGCGTTCACAGAAATGAACGCGGAAACTCTTTCGTGTAATTTAGCATTGAATAAACAATTTTCTTTCAGTCGCCTGATCCATTACACCGATGTTCACTGCAATTATTAAGAGAGACTTTTCTGGGGATTTAACTGCGTGAAAGTGTATTAACTTGCTACATTAATTTTTATCTACATACTTTATACATTCAATATTAAAATTAGTCATTTTTATTAATATCATTACTTTGTATTATCAATGAGTAATATTTATAACTTATAAAACGGCTTAACTCACGTTTTTTCAGTACCGACTAGTTTCGAGCCCATCGGGGGCTCATCTTCAGGGTGAGTGGGAACGGTACTATCGCGCGTTCGC